>JAPEVF010001233.1:0-12104 GCA_029747585.1 Pleurotus djamor | reverse complement strand
AGAGCTCTAATTCGTCAGTAGGCCTTCGCAAGGCTTCTATGCAAGGTCTCATATAAGCCCTCAATACAGTTCATTAAAACCGTAAAGCCGCAGAATACAGAACAACACTCACAACGGCAGGACCTAACATATCGGCTGGACCCATTAAGCGACGGCACGCCCTATACAGTCCACAGGAGCGAGCGTTATTCGGCCTCGGCCTAAAAATCCACAACGTTCTCCCTATTCCTTCATCTCAGGAGCTGTGGCTGCGCCCACCATCACACCTCCCAGCTTCTTACATTGCACGGTCACTGTTCGTTTACACGCATATCGGGGTCGCTTCCAATCCCCATACAACTTGTGCTACATATGATGCCGAAGTCCATAGCATAATGGTGGATGGACTCTTAGGGCCGCAGCGGCGCTTCTCACCACAGCGGGAACGATGCTATAACGCACTACTCCCGCTAGGCAAGGATCATCATGGAACGCCCATAGCAACGTGCTGCGCAGCGTCACTTAATACATAGTACCAGCGATATTGACCTATGATCTGACGTCGCCGCCCTGTGGGCATTCACGAAACATTGTGAGGGAAATTCATAATTCAGTTGTTAATCATGCCTTTGATATATTTCGCGTCGACTTCAACAGCGAGCTTCTTGACGCCAATGAGCCAGAGTTTGGTAGCCTGTAGTGCTCGAAACAGTCCGTAGAGTTCGATCTTGGCTTGGGAGTAGCGGGATTCGCGCTCGTTCCAGGTGATACTGCCAAATCGAGAAGGGTAGCGCTTGCCGTCAGGACCAACTTGGGAAAGGACAAAGCCGACAGCGATGTATGAGGAGTCAACGGCCAGAATAACCTCGCCATCAGATGAGTGGTCGATAGCACGGAGAGCAGGGGAAGTAGCGGCGAGATGCTTCAGGGTGTTCATGGCGTGTAGTTGTTCTTCTCCAAATACAAACTCGGTACCTTTCTTTGTGAGATCCGTGAGAGGTCGAGCGTGGAGGGAGTAATCTTTGATGAAGATGCGCATGACGCCGACAGTACCAAGGAAACCGCGAACTTCGCTGACATCTTTGCAGGGAGGCCAATCTTTGATAACCTGAACTCTTGACTCGTCGGGTTCGCGTCCAGCATAAGTGCACATGTGACCAATGATGAGGGCGCGGGGAATACAGAGCTCGACTTTTCGTCCAGAGAAGGTACCACCGAACTTCCCCATGCGATGGATAAGGCGGTAAGTGTTGGTGAGGTGCTCAAAAACAAAACGGCGGATTCCAGAGTTGTCGGGGATAGTTTCATAGCTGCCGTCAGGGAGTTCGTAGCGGGAACGGGGACCTTTGCCATTAACGTCGTCAATAAAGGGGTCGGTGATGTGAGGGATCTCGTCGCGGAAGATAAAGGCTACATCACCCTGCATGACTTGAGACGCGTTTGTAAAACCCATTGGTAAGCGCGTAAGCCGTTTCGCTCCTAAGGGGGTTTGGAAAGTGGTCATGTCTCTTGAAATCTCGGCTAGAGGGCGTTGGTCGAAGGCGACAAGACAGTCAAGGAGGGAATAGCAAGCGCGTCCGCCGAAATCTTCAGCCAGGGTATCCATTCGGGGAGGGAGGGAAGCGTCCTTGATGGTGACGGCGTTCAGGGGTTGGAGGTCGTGGACAAGCCGAAGGGATTTGCCATCTTTCTTGGGAACACAGAACCAGCGGGAGCGATAGGAGGAGGAGGAATCTTCGTAGACACCAGTGGCGATTTTGTCTTTGATGATGTCGATGACCTTGTTGTAGATTCCAGGAGGGATGGGGATGTTGCGAAGAGCCCAAGGTACATGCTCGACTGTGGGGATGATGACCGGATCAAACCATTCTGAAGAAAACTTTCCTTTCTCGGATTCGTCCCAGGCGAAACACATTTCCTTGTCCCGAAGGATATAGTGTGCGAGTTTGATTTCTTCAGGCCAAAGCCAGCCAGCGGGGTCGATATTCTGGTTGTCGTAGCGTTCCTGAGTATAGCGAATCCCAGGAGTGAAGTCTGGAGGATGGGTGGGTAGAGGTTTGAGGTCGGCGAGGATGTTGGGAGGTTCGCGTCGAACCATACGGAATTCGGCGGGGAGCGTGGTCGCAACGGGTTTGATGCGGTTGGCAGCTTTCTTGTATGTCTTCTTCTTCGTGAGGAGCGTGGTAGCAGTGGGGACGGGTGTAGGAGGAATAGGAGAGGCGGAGGGGAGGGAGGAAAGAAGGGACGATGAAGTGAAAAGAGAGTGAGAAGGAATTAAAGGAATATCGTAATAAAATCCGCTCAGTACTTCGTCTCCATCACAGATGCGAACGTGACCTTGTGGGGACATGGTGCCTGCTGGGAAGTCATCATACGCGGCAAAGAAAATGGAAATATTAGGTACGGAATAGGTAGGTAAAGGTTTTTNCGAGATACGCTGTGGAGAGAGGATCNGGAATGGAAAAGAGACGGTGTTGATATGTTTGAAAGGGGGGAAGGGGGAACGGAAACAGGGGGATGACAATTATAGGGAACATAAAGTGAAAAGGAAGAGACGGGAACAAGAGAAGAGGAGGAAAAGGTATCAGGAATAATGTAAGTACTCACGTCTCCCCGATCTAGTGGTTCCTCGACGCGTGAAAAGAATGATTCGAGGTGTTAGGTCGACGTGGCTGCGACAGGGGAGGTTGCATGTGGCCATTTGGGCAGCAGCGTACGCGTCGTTCGGAGGTAGGTATGGTGAGACGGGTTCTGGAATTCGGGTCGGTAATGGTGATGTCTTGTCGTCCATCAGCGTAGTCGTTGGTGGTGGCAGCGAGAAGGCAGTGGAAGGGTCGACCAAGCAAAATGTCGTATGGCGCGTTTTCGACAACCTGGATCTGCAGGTAGAAGCTCATGTCAGCAATAGAGGCTCTGACATTGCGTGCGAGACCCATGGTCTTGTTTGTGGTAAGGTTTGCCGATTCCATTACAATTCCTTCGTCGAGCCTGAGTGGTAAGGCCAGAGATTCCCAAACTGACCGTCGCATGGAGATAACTTGAGAACCGGAGTCGAGGATGCATTCGATGGAGTTACCGTTGTCGAATTTGAGGGGAATGACTCGAAGGGTTTCCATGTCATTGGCTGCTATTGTTTCGGCGGATGTCTGAGCTAAGAGCGAGGAGGCGTGCGCTTCCAATGATGGTTCACCGTGAAAGAAGGATGCCGCATGCTGGGGATAACAGTCAGGCGAGCAGTCTTGATAGAGTGTCTTGGTATTGGCGTCGGAGGGGGCAATCCTCTTGGTCATAGTCAAGTCTCGGAAGTGGCGGCGAAGGTCTGGGGCAAGAGAAAGCAGCTCGCGCTGAGTCAGAGTGACGGGTGCGTCGAGGGCTCGTTCGATGACGTTGCCGGTGAGTTTGGGATCTTCCGCATTGGACTGGTACCTGTACTGAGGCATAGGCTTGATTTTTCCGGTATCCAGGGCTTCTCGCAGCTGAGTCGTTTGAGTTGGCGCAGAGAGTACTGGTTTTGGCGTTATCGGAGCAGCAGGAGCGGGGGCCATTGTACTTGATGAGACGGAGGAGCGGGTGTTGGCAGAGGGAGAGTCTTGGAAGCGGACTTCCTTCTTGCGTTCGGCCTTCTTTTGCTTCATTAGTGTCGACAAGAGTGTTTGTGCCATTTCAATTTGTTCATCAACATCGTCGTCGTCGTAAGGGCTATCTTCGAAGCGCTCTTCCGAGGGTTCCTGAGCTGTGGTGCTGCCGTAATTGAAGTTTGAGACTGTAATCATGTTGGTCGAGGCGACAGGAGCCGAGGTCATGTGAGGAGGCGCGTCGCGAGCCAGTCCAGTCTGAGTCCCAGGATCCGGTGTGTCAAGAGGTAGTCGATTGTCGACGCGCCAGTTCTCGATCTGTTCTTGAAAACATCCACCGCGGAGAGCCCGAGTTATTTCAAGACCATTTGGAAGGGCAAGGCGCCGGTTCTCGTTGTAGTGGACCCAACCTTGACGCGACATTCTCTGATAGACGGGACACTGGAAAACACGGAAGTGAGAGCGTGTGTCATAGCAAAAGGCACACCGAGGTGGAAGGGAACCATTCCGGTTTGGTGGGGGAGCTTGAGAAGCGGCGGCAGGTTGCATGTATGATGCTTGTGGCATAATTGGGGCATAAGTCTGGGATTGGGCAGGAGGATGGGAAGCTTGCATCATTGTTGAGAATTGTTGCATCATCGCGGCCATACTTTCGGTAGCTTTGTTGATAGAGGCTATTGAGGACACGATCGCGGACTCGATTGCGGTGTTGCCGGGCTGTTCTTGCCTAATGGGATTTGCTGATGCTGGGACGGGTAATGGTGGAGTAGGGATGGTGCCGATGGTGCTGGGTACTGGAGAGTAGAGGAGGAATCTTGCGACTTCGAGTACTTTTGCTTGCGGATAAGGGTCGTCGGGATGGTGGACAGGGTCTCGGCGTTGGAGGTGTTCCACTAATGTTCGTTGGAAGTAGGGATCGAAGCCTGAAAAGTAGATCTCGTCAATGTCAGAATCTGAGATCTGTCCCTGAGACTTGAGAACGTTCGACATGGTGGAGAATTCCAAGTGGTAGCGTTCAAGAACCTGCTTATCGCTCATTACCCTTTCAGAATACAAGCGTGCGAGCCGTTTCAGGCTAGCCTTTGAGTAGCGTCGAACATCGTCCGAATTTGGGTAGAGGGCCCGAGCTGCAGCTTTGAAAGCTTTCCAATCGTCGCCCGTCGCCTGGGGAATGGAGTTCTTCCAAGTTGTGTGTGTAGGATTGTCGAGAAGTCGCATGGTCCATCGGATTTTCTCCTCGTCGGTGATATCAGAGATCAGGGCTGTCACGGCCTCTACTTCGTCGAAAAAGCGGTCAATGTACTCTCCTTCTCCAGTAAATTTGGGAGCTGAGTGGTGTCCGCGGGCTGGGAGCATAGCAAGAGGGGAGATGGTAGACATTTCTGTAGGAGGGGGGAGGTTGGGCAGATGTTTCAAGGGTGACGAGAAGGCGGAGAGTACTGGCTTGACGTCGGGGGAGTTTAAGTCGGAATTGATGGCGATGTCGATCTGGGATATGAGTTCTGGGGTGTCGAGGAGAGATCCGAGGCTAGGTTCTGAGAGCGGAGTGAAGGATTCAGATGGAACTGTCTTTGGCGAGTCTAATGGAGCGGGAGTATCCAAGAGAGCAGGAGCAGTCGGAGGATTGGGGAAGCGGAGGGAGGTCTGGTTGAATGGGAAGGAGCCGGGCGGCGCAGGTGAAGCAGTAGTCGACGTCGATGGCTGTGGGGTAGGCTTGACTTTAGTGAAACGACCAAGTCTGTCGCGCGGAGGTTGATGAGAAGACGTGGTGGAGGGGTTCGCGGGAGAGCGAACGGGGATACGAGATTGGAAGACCAAAACAAAAGCTAATCAGCCCCTCGCGGTGGGCTCCAGGTGTGATGATGGTAAGGGTGGTGAATGCGAGTGGTTGCCTCCGGCTAACCGTAGCTGGGATGCCTTTGTATGGGGTAGATTAGTGATGGAAATAGATTGGATGAGTGACCGTGATGCGCGTGATGAATCCTCGAGTGCGAAAGGCTATGGCTGAGGGCTGACTACCTCTCTCTTGATACTGCTGGCTGATTGAATCTTCTGAGGACTGGATACCTTGTTCTTCTGAGTCAATACGAGAGAGAGATGGGAAGACGAAACGATGCGGACGCGCGAGAACTGAGAAATGCTGAGTGGGAAATTCACTCATATTTGTGTATGGAAGATACAGGTATTTATATGTAAGCTGGAGAGTATGAGGTGAAGGGGAAAGAAGGACATGAAGGGGAGTGTTGTGGGATGAAGGAGAGGAGGAGGATGAAGGGGATCGAGGGGAGAGGATGAAGGGGAAAGGAATAAACAAGAACGACGCGACGCGCGTCTGGGTCACGTGAGATAGGGGATGGGAAGAGGATACGTGCACAAACTGAGGTGGAACCTCACAATAGATCGAGAGCTACTTCGATACTGGTGGTCTGGGAGGAGGAAGAGGAAACCATCTGGAGAAGGAAGGACATGGTGGTCAACATGGGTGCCCCTGTTGCGTTGTCACGTGGGTGGCGCAATAGGGCGCCTCCTGAAGTGACCCCTTTGCGCGCCCAATGCGCGCCTCCACAGTTAGATACGAGCGAACAGGCCATGGAAGTCATGGAAGGGATGATGATGATGGGCCTATCTCAGTTCCTTCCATACACTAGGCTCTGCGGAACGAAGAGGTAGGCTTATTCAATTCTTGTTGGAATACCAACGATCTGAGAACAGACGAGTTTCAGAATCCCGGCTAAGTAGCGTTTCTACTCTGCCCCTCTGATCTGGCAGAAATTTACCTTTTTTACGCTCGGAAAATGTGTAATATCGTCTTCAAATGGGGCCGCTTTACAAGTTCACAGTCTCCGAATCGGCGGTATACTTATGAGTCATGTAGTAACGAGTAAACCGGCACACAGACGGAGAAAGTTGCGACAAAACACCGCTCATCTTCCCGTAAATGTGCTGGATACACTGGAGACTCTGGTCATCCCTCTCCATGAACAGCGCTGATGATGCGAGGACACACTATGGCCAATCATATTTGCGCATCACTAGTGTTTTTGGGTGCATCAGCTTGCGAACCCAAGTATCGGTTTGCCAAGATCAAACGCCGAGACCCCTGGGACCCCACTTCCCAGCGGTGAGCTTTTCGTGGAACGTTGAAGGCTTTCGGAGGCGCAGTAAAATGGTTTGCAGCTCTGAGGCAGTCCAGTGCATAACGTTGGTTTCCATAGCGGGCATGAGTAACTGTCCGCAACTGCTCAAGTCACGTTAGGGGTATTCCCCGCTGTCAGGGGCTGTCGTCGGAAATCCATTCCCAAAGGACATTCGTTGGCAATCAGAAACTCAAACCTACGACCTATTTCTGGTCCATTTCGGATGTGAGAACACACACTTAATACACAGTTTCATGAGCACTGTGACGCCCAAGATATGGGGCACAGCAAATGATGAGACAGATTTCCAAATCTGGGGGATTTCGGGGTCCGACCCCAAGCTTGCCTTAGCCCACCATCGTTTTCCTCGTCCTCTTCCTCGTTTTCCTGGTCCCTTTTGCTCCGTGCTGGTCTCGGTGCTACATTTCAATACCCCACGCACGAAGCCCTCTCTACTATGACTTTTGGTAAACGAAAGCCGAATCCAGACGAGCCGGACACGGACGAGGAGAATGACGAGAACATTGACCCCGAGCTCAGGCTGCGTACTGTGCGTACGGCGGCCTCAGCAATCGCAGAATCGATTGTCTCGGAGGCCCGTATGGAGAGAAGGAAGACTGCGAGGAGAAAGAGGAGTTTCTTTCGGAGGGGGAGCGAGAAGAAGAAGCCACCTCCACAAGAGTCGTCTCAGCCTGCTCCAACGACTGAGATAGCGGGGAAGAGGAGGAATGTCTACTTCAACACCCCTTTGGGCGCGGCTGACGCTGATAGCCACGGTGAACCAAAGGCTAGGTATGTGAGGAACAAGGTCAGGACGAGCAGTGAGTTTTCCACACATTTTCCCGCATTTCTCGTTTCTGATGATCGCGTATAGAATATACTGTTATCACCTTTGTACCGAAGAACCTGTACGAACAGTTTNCGACGGTGCGTGGTGTCCGAATTTCTCTAATTTTTGACCGCTCACTCGGCTACATCATCCAGCGTAGCCAATCTGTACTTTTTAGCGCTAATCATCGTCCAGATATTCCCCATCTTCGGCGCAGCCTCAGCCCAGTCGGCCATGCTGCCCCTCGTGTTCATGTTGACGGTCACTGCCATCAAAGACGGCGTGGAGGACTACCGTCGCGCGATGCAGGATGATTTCGTCAATAATTCCGCTGTCACGAAACTAGCTGGGTCGTTTCGAAACGTCAATCAACCTGCAGACCCACGCAATTGGTTTGAGAAACTACTTGGCCTCAACAAGCCTGGCAACGTGAGCAGGGGAGTGAAGAAACTGAGGGAGAGGGAGGCTAGTGAGGCAGGGCTTGGGGTACGTGGCTTGGGAATTCCGCCTCGGGTTGGAGAGTCAGAGAGTGTGCTTGGCGAAAGTAGCTTCGACCTCCAAGGGCCTCGTGGGGCGGGAGGACGTCGTCTGGAAGACATTCAGAGTGTGGACTCGCACAGTTATCCCCCGGACTTGTCGAAAACATCCCTCTCCTCCGTTTCCACACACATGGTCAAGGGTTCGTCTGACTTTGGTCAGCTTGGTCCCGTCCCCCCGCTTCCTAACATGTCGACCGACTCATATCAACAATCTTCTGTATCTCACTCAACCCTTGGCGGTCTTACTGTCATGGACTGGCGGAAACGCGCAAATGGTTCTGTTCGCTGGGAGCGCACCCTGTGGAAGAAGCTTGAGGTTGGGGATATCGTCTTGCTACGCGACAATGATCAAGTCCCGGCCGACATCGTCGTTTTGTCGACTAGCGACCCGGACGGGATGTGCTACCTTGAAACCAAGAACCTGGACGGAGAAACTAATTTGAAACCTCGTAAAGCCCTCAAGTCAACCATGAATATCACGACAGAGGAAGACCTTGAACGTAGTGCTTTCGTCCTCGACTCTGAACCACCCCATCAGAATCTTTATGTCTATCATGGCGTACTTAGGTTCAGCGATCCTTCGACACCCAACATGGAACAGAAGCAGGAACCCGTTACTATCAACGAGCTTGTCCTCCGTGGTTGTTCTCTTCGCAATACCCAATGGGTCATTGGCTTGGTGGTTTTCACTGGTGCGGACACGAAGATCATGATGAACGGAGGTGATACGCCTTCAAAGCGTAGTAAGATCGAAAAGGAGACAAACTTCAACGTCGTCGTCAACTTCATCCTCTTGATCTGCATGTGTCTGATCGCTGGTATTTGTGCTGGTATCGAAGAAGACAGGGACGGGACCAGCGCAGACTTCTTCGAAGTTGGCAGTCAGCCGACCAACAGTACTGCTATCAATTCGATGATCACCTTCGTGTAAGTGTACACTGCTACTCTATGACAACCCATGAGGAACTAACAATACGCTAGGTCGTGTCTCATTGCCTTCCAGAACATCGTTCCCATCTCGTTGTACATCTCGGTTGAGATCGTGAAGACCATCCAAGCCTACTTCATCTCCCAGGACATCGACATGTACTACCGACCGCTCGACACAGCCTGCGTCCCCAAGACTTGGAACATCTCTGATGACTTGGGACAAATCGAATACATCTTCTCTGACAAAACGGGAACGCTCACACAGAACGTCATGGAATTCCAGAAATGCTCTGTCCACGGCGTTGCTTATGGTGAGGGTATCACCGAAGCTCAGAAAGGTGCTGCTACACGCGAGGGCAAGACGGATATGGATCCCGAGGAAATGTCAGAGCAGCTTGCGGCCCGGAAGGCTCAGATGATATCTCTCATGGAACGCAGCTTCAAGAATCGCTATGCGCAGTTTGACCGTCTCACGCTTGTCTCGCCAAAACTCGCTGAAGACCTCGCGGACCGATCGTCAGAGCAACGCGCGCACTTGATTGCTTTCTTCAGAGCGTTGGCACTTTGCCATAGCGTTCTGTCCGACAAGCCCGATCCTCAACGCGAACCTTTCCATCTCCAGTACAAGGCTGAGAGTCCCGATGAAGCCGCTTTGGTTGGTGCGGCTCGGGATGCTGGCTTCCCCTTTGTCGGTAAAAGCAAGGATACACTGGATATCGAGGTCATGGGGCAGGCGGAGAGATACACCCTCCTCCGGACGCTGGAGTTTAACTCGACGCGGAAGCGCATGAGCGTTATTGTTCGTTGTCCAGACGGCCGGTTGATCTTGTACTGTAAGGGCGCTGATAGCGTCATCTACGCTCGCCTTGCGACAGATCACGATCCACAGTTGAAGGAGCAGACTTCAAGGGATATGGAGGCTTTCGCGAACAATGGGTTGAGGACGTTGTGCATCTCCTATCGCTGGCTTCAAGAGGACGAGTACTTCGCATGGAGCAGGACCTACGACGCCGCTGTCAACGCGACTGAGAACCGCGATGAGCTTATCGACCAGGCGAATGAGCAAATCGAACATTCTCTTCGGATCTTGGGCGCTACGGCTTTGGAGGATAAACTACAGGAGGGTGTACCTGATGCCATCGAACTGCTTCACCAAGCGGGCATCAAGCTTTGGATCCTCACTGGTGAGGGTAGCCTTTCGTATCTGAGTCAATGGGGTGGCTAACTTGTTCTCCTTTTAGGCGACAAAGTGCAGACGGCTATCGAAATTGGTTACAGTTGCAATCTTCTTAAGAACGATATGGATATCATGATCCTGTCGGCCGACTCTCTGGAACAAGCTCGCTCCCAGATCGAGGCAGGTTTGAACAAAATTGCATCAGTATTGGGACCTCCAAGTTGGGATCCTCGCAAGCGTGGTTTCTTGCCTAACGCGAAGGCGTCTTTTGCAGTTGTTATCGATGGTGACACCCTGCGCTTCGCGCTGACCGACGAGCTGAAACCTTTGTTCCTCAACCTCGGGACCCAATGCGAGACTGTCGTTTGCTGCAGAGTGTCCCCGGCTCAGAAGGCTTTGACTGTCAAACTGGTGAGCGACCCTGATAAGGTCTCGTTCTCCGGTACACCGCTGACAACCCATGTGCTCGACGAATTGCCAGGTCAAGGACGGACGGAACGCCATGACCCTTTCGATCGGGGATGGAGCCAATGATGTGGCGATGATTCAAGAAGCTAATATTGGATGTGGCCTCTTCGGTCTTGAAGGTTCCCAAGCTGCCATGTCCGCTGACTATGCCTTCGGCCAGTTCAGATACCTGACAAAGCTTCTCCTCGTTCACGGGCGGTGGTCTTACCAACGTGTTTCGGATTTGCATGGAAATTTCTTCTACAAGGTGCGTTGATTTTGACTGCCTCTGTTCTTCTATTGATCTTGAGATAACTAGAACGTCGTTTGGACATTTGCCCTTTTCTGGTATCTTCCTTTCAACAGGTGAGATATCTCATTATCAAAAGCGTTTAGCATATCACCTCTAACATCTAAAATAGTTTTGATGCAACGTATCTGTACCAGATAACTTTCATCCTTCTTTTCAACCTTGTCTTCACCTCCCTACCCGTCATCATCCTTGGAGGTATGTCCACTGTGCTTCTCTTTTCTCTCTACCTCATGCTAAAGCCAACCCATGATAGCTTTCGATCAGGATGTTAATGCCAAAGCAGCCCTTGCCTTCCCACAACTCTACGTCCGCGGAATTCGTGGACTGGAGTACACGCGTGCGAAGTTCTGGACGTACATGCTCGATGGATTGTATCAGTCAGCTATTGTATTCTTCTTCCCGTACTTCGCGTGGAGCCTTGGCCTTGCTATCTCCTGGAACGGAAAGGGCATCGATTCGCTCGCTGACTTCGGTACCACGGTCGCTGTCGCAGCTATCTTTGCGGCCAACACTTACGTTGGAATGAACACACACTAGTGAGTCTGGTTTCGACCTCGTTGCTTCTTCGCTCATGTGTCACTCCTTAGTTGGACCATCATGACCTGGATTGTAGTCTGGGGGTCGTCAATTGTCATGCTCCTATGGATCGTCGTCTACTCATTCTTCTTCAGCTTCGACTTCATCGACGAAGTTATCATCCTCTTTGGCACATTGACCTTCTGGGCGGTTGTTCTCATCGCCGTTGCTGTGGCCCTAGGTAAGCTAAACCTTGTTCGATAGATGAACTAGTTTGCATTGACGTAACCCCACTCTCAGCACCACGGTTCCTCTGCCAATTCATCTCACAAGTCTACTTCCCTCTTGACAAGGATATTATACGCGAAGCTTGGGTGATGGGAGATCTCAAAGACCAGCTTGGAATTCGTCATCGAAACCCCAAGAAGAACAAAAACCTAGGTGATCCGGAAGCGGTTCCAATGTATAGTGCACAGCATGGAAGGTCGCTCTCCGAGCTATCCGTAAACAACACATACGAACCCACGCCTTCTCAGCCACGGGACCGCCAAGTTGCGCTAACTCCTCCCACTGTTAGTCCCATGCCCTTCTATGGTCAACACCTACCGCCCACAGAACCCACTCAACCGATCGCACCTGCCTATACCCATGACCGTCAGACA
>JAPEVF010001232.1:0-12106 GCA_029747585.1 Pleurotus djamor | reverse complement strand
CGAGGTGAGTGACGAAATGCTCGGCATCGGCCTCAACCGTCTCTTCGTCACCAACGATGGCGAAGACGTCGCAGACCCATCCGGGCTCGAAGGACACGCGTGTATCTGGTCCCAACAATCATCACACACCCTCGACACATATATCGGCGACACCGCACTCTCATACGACGAAATCGGGGTATTTCTCGGTGGATGTTGGAATGGCAGATTCGCCGTATCCAAAAGTGGAATCGTCCTCGACGAACACGAGTGGCAGAACACACCACCGCATTTGCGGCAGTGGTGTCTGCGCTCGAACATCGAGAATTTGCAGCGGCAGTAGAAGTTGTCGCAGTACACAGCCAGGGAATCGGGTTTCCACAGGCTGGTGGGGAGGAGGACGGCGAGATGCTCGTTGGGACGCGTGGAGGACGTCGAGGGTGTCGAGGAGCATGTCGAGATGGATAATGGGGGGAGGACGGCGTAGCTGGATGATGGGGAGACGGGGCCGGACGACGAGGGCGACGACGACGACGATGAGGACGAGTCGTCGTCGGGCACGAGTGGCGGAGACGGAGCAGGCGGGAGCGGGTCGAGTGACGCAGGCTCCTGCTTCTGCTGGGGCTGCTGTTGGTTGTAGAGTCTGAGGGAGAGGGTGAGACCAGACATGGCTTCAGGGGGCGATAAACCAAGTATNCCCATCCCCATCGCCCCCACTTATATTTNATAATTCCAACATGCCTATGGCCTTTCAGCAATTCGAATCTCCAGATCTGCCACAGCCAAACACCCACACACAGATCCACATCGCCGTTACTTGTTGACATGTATTTACACGAAGAAAAAAAATAAATTATTTTTTCGATTATTACATACAACATACGGTATCAATTTCCGCTTCCTTCCTAGGTCGCCGTTTCTCCGGTTTCCCTCTGTCTCCCCTCCATCATCAGCTCACCCTCTCGCCTTTTCTCCCTTTCCCATTCCCCTCATTTCTCCGACAGCCTCCATCCCCCCTCATCCCAACATCCATGTTTCCTCCGCTCGAAATCTCCAGCTCTCAAGAATAATCCTACCTTTTCCCCCCTTTCCACGTGTCCCCCTCCGTTCCCAATTACCAAAAACACGTTTTTATGAAAAAGTCTCGTATGTAAAAGCTCAAGCCGGTTCAAGACGATGCACAGACATATGTTACATGTATTACTTACCCGACCATCGTGATTCGTCCGTTTCCATACCGTACCATACCGCGCCTTACATACGCATGCGGCACCGAGAAAACGAACTTGCACTAGTTGTAGATCTCCGGCGTTATGTTGTCCAACGCACATGGCTCGGTTTCGTATATACATATAGAATTTCAAAATATATTCCCGCGCACGACAGTGATCCAAAGTTCCAAACTCTATCATCATGCATCATGCGCATACGAGGTTCATCATCTCCTAACGCGGTGTCGTCGTCTTCACGAGAGAAGAAATAGTATTACATAGGTAAAACATATGCACATGCATGCGGTCACCTCGATTGAACGAGATCGCTTGAAATTAGGTATAGCGGAAGACCAAAAAANCATACATCATGCAACATGCACTCGTCCAAGTATATCCCATGCCACGTGGGATCCGCCCGACGTCGCGTTGGCGTCGGTCGTTCAGGCACATCTCTCCCATTTAAACTCCCACATACCGCCTCAGACCCTCAGACCTACACCAATTTCTTATGATACCATAGGTACATAACAAAAGTAGCATGTAAGTAGCTATAGAGGAAGTGGGTCAACTTGATGGCGGCGCGGTTATCAACACGTTACGCGACGTCACACTCAAAACCAACTGCCTTGGCGGCCATATGCAGGACGCGTCATAGGGGAAGCCTACTACAAATTCCCCTATCCCCTATCCCCCATTCTAACGTCCCAAATTACAGTTACCACCCTCCCCGACCCCTCGACGTCGATCCCCCGACTCCCCGACTCCCCGACTCCCCGATCNATATCCCCGACCTCGAGTCACTCTAATTTGTAAGAGTATTTGTAGACACACCGGAACTTGCTATACTCTCTCTAGACTCTGGAGTATATCTTGGTGGATTGATCATGTTTCTCATGTTTGCCGACGCCTAGAGTACACCTACTTTGAGTAGTAAGTACGTGGACGAAACGATCATGCCAAGGACAGCCTGTGGAAGCAGAGAGTCCTCGGGTGGCGTCCGCCGCCCACCGCTTACACTCATACTCACACTTTGAGTTTCGCTAGGTGGATGGATGGTTGGTTAGGTGGTCAGGTTGGTCTCTAACGCCGCCCGCCCTGCGTGCGCGTGAACGTGCAATGTGGGGTATACGTGGGTGAAGATGATGTGATGCCTTGATGGTACTTGGGAGGCGCAGAAGCGTCAGGGCGCACGCCGCTCGCGTAGCTGGGATGGTAAGAGCATCAAGTAAGGTTTGATACTATTATTGGGGTTGCGCGTATATACCGTACACGTAGCCTACCGTCCAACGGGATCTACAGAGTCCCACTCGGGTTGTTACCACAGACTAGAGTAGAGTAGAGTAGGAAGTACGCGCTCCCCAGTTTCCTAATTTCAGAATATTGATATTGATAATTGCATGTCGTAAAATGGTGGATCGGTTTTGCAGACATTCGAGCTAGGAAAGCCTTGACTTTACGTACATACGATACGGCCTTTACGCGTACACTTGAGTAGAGTATGGATGCCTGGATGCCTGGCGACAACGATAACGACCAAAAAGCCAAAGTCACAGTCAAAGTCAAAAAATATGAAAGTTGACTGATCCCATCCATATGTGGAGGTGATTCACAGGCGGGATCCACATCCTTCGTAACAACCTTCGACCTTCTTGTAACCTGTTGCTTGTGGCGCGTAAGTCAGCAGATTGTCGTCTTGCTCGTCCTCCTTAGCTTCAACGACAGACGACAGAGAGACTAAAGCAAAAGCATGAGAGACTGAAAGAAATAACGTTATCCATATCCATTTCCTCGCACTGGAGGTATTGGAGTGGGTTCCCAGCATCAAGCCACCGAAAATACTCGAAGGCTGTCGGAGTGGAAGCTGAGGCAGACAGATATGGTTTGGGAGGAAGCTTGAGGGAGGGGATCGACGATCGACGAAAGGAGGTTTTAGTTAGAGCACACTGTGCGTATGCTTCAGTGGTTGGTTCAAATTCCACGCCGCGGTACATTTTCTTTCTAGTTATGGCACGGTATGTATAGAGTACGATGGGATGGAGATGAGCGGAAAGGCTGACTCTAAGCAAGGGTCGCACAACAGAGTTCACAGTCGGCTTCATTGTTCGCTCATTGGACGTTGGGAGGTGGGAAGGAGAGGTAAAGCCAAGATGAAACGCAATAGGAAGAAAGTAGGTTGACAGAGAGAGCCTGAGGCACCAGTAGCAAGTAACAGCGAAGCCGCAAGCAGGTCCAGTCCTCCGTGTGGGTCTTTGTGAGTTCGGGAGAGGTATACTTACTCTATTCGAAGGGTTTTTTTAGGTGGCGGCGGTATGGGAAACCCACATTCCACGTGTTCCACGTTGATCCAGAGAGAGACAGCTCGATAGCTCGATTCACTTTACGGGTTTGTGATATACTTACATATGAAGATATGAAGTGTATGAAGGGGAGAGTCGGAGTGAGGGAACCTGAATGTGCGAAAAAAAGTCGCGAGGTGAGAGGATATGATGTCTTTTAGAGGTTTAGCTTCGGGAGGAGTTGAGCTGCATCATATCATCCGTGCCACCGTTTGCAGGACTTTCACTGGTTGGGTTGGGTAACGTTAGGTCGGAGGAGAGGCTGACAACCCGCCGGCGGATGCAAAGGGTCGACGATGCCGTACCGTAGGCTTGTCGAGCACAACCACCCAGGATAAGCTTGGTACCAAGTGCACACACGACTCCCGAGCTCAGAAGTTGAGAGAGTTGCGGAGGATTTGGGTTTAGCGCAGATCAAACCAGGCACTCCTCCGCGGATATGTGAGTTGCTTCAGAATCATGGCGATGGTTGATGCGGAGGAGCACAGGCGCTAAAACGTTCACGCGTCACAGTGCATCTCAACGTCGAGACGTCGACCATCGATCGTCGGTGTCAACTTGAACAGGCGCTTCGATAATCTGAAGGCCTCTGACGTCCAATCGACCAACTCAAACTGGAAAGGTGGTTCTTGGAGATCTGCCTCTCCCGAGTCCCGCTCCCCGAGCCCCTTTCCGTTCCCTTTTTCCTTCCTCTGCCAATTATTTCTACTCCGACCGAAGTCTACGGCCACGGCCACCACGGCTCCAACCTATCGCAGCCTTTCGCAATACCTCTTGGAGTAGAAGTTGCTCAGCCCAATGCGTCCGACGACCAATCACCATATCCACACCCGGAAATCCATTCACTCACGTCTGCTCAAGTGCTACTCCCTCCATCAAAAATTCCAAACTCAAATCAGCGCCGCCGCTCCAACCAACTCACGACTTGACACTACCCTTCCTTTCCTCCTCGTACCTCAAACCCACGCCCAACTTCTCACCGACCTGCCAATCCACGTCCAGGGAAGCAAACGCACAAAGTACATCAAACACAATAAAAACGTAACCTTCGTACCGAACATCCCGGTCAAATAATCCCAACACCGTTGTGTATACCAAAGTGAGTATATCAACCCTTTACCCATAGACGCTTATAGTCGTCAAGTCTTTTCACGTTGGACGTTTGGAGGGTAGATGGAAGGGTAGATGGAAGGGTTGAAGACGTACGTTATAACGTCCGGATCATAAATCACGAATTCCATAAGGGTATCCCCCCTATCCCGCCCCTGCGTGGCGGGTCAGTCGACAAATATTCCTTGTTTTCCGGTCATCGATGATGGAAAGTCGGGTGCCCGTCGCCTCAGGCTCTGATCGCCTTGGGGATGTGCATACTGCGTTTTTCCAGCAAGTTTTCTCGATGTCAGGGAGAACGAACATACCAGGTTCGTTTTGAGACCTCCGTTTAGGCGACTCTGGTTGGAGGGTGTGGGGTGCAGTGCACATGTTTATCATGCGCGTTGTTTCCAAGTAGCCTCATCGGTTTTCCTCGAGCTCTGTCTCAGTTTACGGCTCGAGTCTTCCGGGATATTCAACCTTCTACAGCTCTGATATTTACTGGTATGCACTCAGCGTACAAGCGGCCCGGGGTCTTTCTGCCATTGGACTCTCCGTCGTCCCGCTCAAATCAAGGAAGTAAATACAACGCAACCTACGCTCAATTGTAATTCCTTCTCTAACACCGGTGGTCCATATGTACGGAATACATTGTCGCCCAGATGGTCATTATAATTCTTCTCCTTGCCCGATACATATCCCATATGCACACGAACGCGTAGATCACAATCGCTGATGCTTGGACGTTCGAACTACTATCGATCACTCAATACGATCAATCAGATTTCGATTTAGTTGATCTCGAAGCACACACTTCCTTCAAGTCCTTCGCGTTACCGTTACCCGTAGCCAGGCCACCTTACCTTGGTCACGAGCTCGCGAGCCGATGGATCGATAATTGGCGATTGACGGGGAAGGTGGCAATTGGACACGAATCTGTATGTGGACGTGACATTGGACATTGGACGTATGGCTAGACATCCTATGTTTGAACGTCTGGACGTTGACGTTGAACGACACAAGGCGTACCGCAAAGTACCAGTACCACGGATGATCGAACACATACCCCGGCGCGGACATCCATATACCTTACTTACACCTTATCCTAGCTTCCGCACGCGTGCGTCGATCTCCCAATATGTACACAGTAGACAGTACACGATCGAGGAGCCACTGGAAGGTCTTCATCGGGGTATCCATGCTCCTCAATAGAGTACATGTACCGAGTCCGACTACCCCACACTGTCTACTATAGGAGCAGTAGCTCGGTCAACTCGGTCACTTCGGGACGGATAATCTGTCAAGGTGATCGTCCACGCACCTCTGCTTCGAGTGTAGATGCAAATATAGAGATAGATATGGATATAGATATGGGGAGATGGAGATCACAGGTGGATGGGTGGAGGAGATAATACATAGATTAAAAAANGATTATCGAATCGCGAACCGTCAGCCGTCAGCCGTATGCCGTGAACGTGAACGTTTGAATGCGTGAAATGTAAGCTTTGCGTGCGTCAGAAGGCTCAGGTGTTTTGAGAAAGCTTGAGATGCTGTTACCCTCGAAGTTTGAGGTTGATCATGATCGTCTGGGAGAAAACATCCCAGTGTACGGTAGGCTCTTCCATAACGCCTGGCATAGGACCGAAACCTACGTGGTGAGGCCTTGAGGCTTGAGTTTAAGGCTTCGAGGGGCCGGGGTAAAGTTAAGATCAAGCAGCAAGCTCGAGGAGCCGCCCTCGATGACGTTCGTGTTTTTAGCACAAGTGAGTGTGTCCTTAGAGTAAGTAGCCCAGACCGTAGTCCGAGTCGATGCATCATCGATGCGTTACCGGTCCACCATCAAATAGCATAAGCGTCATGTGCCCCCATTGTGAGTTTGGAAACGTAAAAACCTCAAGGAAGAAGTACTCGGTAAACCGACACTTACGCTGATGGATGATGATGGTGTTCTATGTAGAAAAACTGATGGATGATGCAGTGTAACTCGAGTCCGCCTATCGATCGCTTAACTGGAGCTCGGAAGACGTTATACGTTGTCCATGTCCATACAAAGACTAAGACACCCCCGAAGTCATCTGTAGTTAGTTACCGCTCTCCACGGTAGAAACCCGGCGAGGGGGGATCAGATGGGATAATAAGAAGAAAGTCGCTTAGAGTCTCGCGAGTCAAGCGACTTGGAAGAAGTGTCGAGCGCTCGAGGAGGATGTGTAGCGTGACCATCGAAGACGACGCTAAAGGTCGAAGGGAATTTAAGCGAAGACGTCACAGGGAATAGGGGGTCCATCAAGGGTCAAGGGGTGGTTTCGTAGACTTTCCTACACGACTCAACCTGGAAGGACTTGGGAAAGGATGCCGTACCCACTCCCTCTTCTCATCTGTTCATCTGTTCATCTGTTCATCTCTTTGTGTGGCACTTACCTCCTTCATCCCTTGTTCATTCCGTTACTTCATTCTGTCACTTCCATCATTTCTCAACCTGATAGAGCTGTGTGGAAAGTAGCGATTATGACGCGTATAGCAAGTGACAGCCAGATGAAGGCGAAATGAAGACGAGATGAAATGAGGCTGAAGGTGAAGCGTCAATTTGTGACAGCAGTGTCTTGACAGTCCTGTGAGAGGGGAGGAGAGAGAGAGAGCGAAAATCCCACAGGTGTGGGGAAGTTTTAACGTTGAAGGGTAATTACCGCGTCCTCGCTTGAGCTCAATCTCTCTGTAGACATAGACCCTTGGTATGTATATATCTGCTCATGTCAACACTTAAACGAGTAGATTAGATGTGCGGTACGTCGAAATTCAGCACAGCAATGACCATGTTCGCGCCGCAAAGATGGAATACCTACCTTGTCAACCCCGCCTGCTTCGGACCTTTCCCTCATCTCGACAAACCAACGAATCCGGTCAATTGATTATTGAGTCGGTCATGAAGGGTAAGGGATCCAAGCTCGCAAATCGCGGAGAACCTTAGAACCGGGAGACTCACGAAGAAAGGTTCGAGGAAAGCACTGAAGGATGCTCCAGGCTCACACCACTCATCGCCCCTGAAACCCCTCTTCGACTCCTCCTTTCGTCTGAACCTTCGTGGAACCTACCTTCCTTCGTCGTTTGATCGTTGATTGGGCCGTCGAATACTCAATCAAGGTCCAGCGGAGACAAGGGTACATTAGAATAGCCAGGGAGCGACCAATGGAAAGACCGTCCACGCATCATTACCTCACCTTCACATATTCTGGAATTCGCCGGCCTACTTACTTACTAAGTACATAGGATCATTACTACATACCAGAGGAGGTAGCGCCCATTACGACGTAGTATGACATAGACGCAGAAAACGCTTTCCCGGATGGGTTGAATGGGATTCACGAAGTTCTCTTTCCAAATCAAACGTTCTGTTTGTGGGTTTACGTTAGTGCATAAAGACATAAATAGAAACGGTGAGGTGTTAAGTAGACGGGGAAACCCACTTTGTAGCGTGAGTTGATCGCGAAGCCCGCCTCTTCATTGGCAGAGAGACCTGCTTTCGGTGATGCCCTTCGAGTGGTTGATTGCCCTTGTACTTCAAGTTGTTTTTTTTGTGGTGGTTCATCCAATCCTAACGCAGAGTCGATCTGAGCGTTCCTATTCCTGGATGTTCGTACCCCTTTTTACTCCTCTCGACTCCGTCCACTCACATCTCTTCCCGTCTCTGATTTTTTCCGTTATCTCCAGGGTCGCATCAAAGTAAGTATAAGTAACGCAGAGAAGCCTCGGCATCCATCCATCCAATGATGAAGGATAAGGGACGAGCGCGGAGTGTCTCCGTGTTATGTTTCCCGGACGTTGGGTGCCATATTCCGTTTCAGTCCTTCTATGTGCTTTTGACGAACGACGAATGATGGCGATGATATGATGGGTATCTACAAAGTATGATAGTTTGACGCCACCAAGGTTGGATATCAGTATCACTCCTAGTCTCCGATGCGGAATGGTTGAGCGCCGCGACGATACATGTTTGATTCCGAAGTCTTGAGTCTTGAGTGTAAGATTAAGCCAAGGAGGACGGCCACTGCTTTGATTCTTACTGCCTCAGATGTAGATGTGTTAGATGAATTCTACACAGCAGCATATGTACATGAGACTCGACCGCTTACCATCATCTTACCATCTCCCTGCTCCCCATCCGAGAAAGCCATTTCAGGCCTAGCTGCACCCGCGTTCATAGATTAGTTTCCCAAGTTACATCACCTTAAACACAAAGCTAATCCAACAGCGTCATGGGAAACGGACAGCCTGAAACGACTTAGGGTCAATGCATCCGTGATTACAGGAATCTAAAGTAGTTCTCTTGGTGTACGTGTATGGGTTCAAACGGTGTTCCGTGTTGTGGAAGTCGCCGCGTGCCGCAAATTGAGAGGCGGGTCTGGAAGTACCAAGTCGGAACGAAGGAATGGGCGTTTTGAGTTTTTGGGACACTGGGAAGGAGAACAAGACATACGCCCGTCTATGTTTGGGCTTTCTGGAAAGATGAGGATTCCCAGGAATGCGACGACCGGCATGGGAGGTCGTCGCCTTACGAGCCGTACGACGTACGTACAGCCTGGGTGCGGCGCAGAACATATGTTGGTGGTGGTTGTCCTCAACACGCCGGACACTCTCTAAGGAGCAATCCACCACCCACGATTTTCCACCGCCCCTACTATACCATACCCATTCGGAAGCAGACCACCTTCCATCCGTGAGATGCTGATGTTGATCGTTCCCTCCTTGAAAAAAAAAAAGATTAACCCCATGCCGATGCCATTTAATGAAGTTGGATGGCGCTAGTTTGGGTTTGGTGGGTATTGCTCGTTATCCCCAAAAAAGGTGGGATCAAGAAGCTACAACGGGAGATTGGTATGATGGAGGGCAGTATATCGGGCACCGCTAGAGTAAATCAAACACTCCAAGGAACCGGTCGTTGTGAACATCAGAGATGGAGGTATGAAAAGATGGTGTAGGATGTGGCCTACCGGGGCACGAGATCATAGGAAAGCGTATGATACGGATTATCACCAACATCCAGGAGGAGTCAAGCGGCGCCCAACGGGCATACCGAGTGCCGAGCTTCAGAAGTCTAAAACAAAGATTTTGAGTATCAGAGTACAACATTTACAAGGGAGGTTACCAAAAATGGGAGAGCATTTGGACGCCGAGAAAGCATGATAGGAACTATGAGAGGATACGCTGGGGTTAAGGCATCAAGCGGTGATGGTATGAACAGGAGATCAGCGCTGCAGTATCCGCCACAGAAACACACGAATGTCTCGGGATGTGATGCCAAAACCTAAGTTTGGTATCTTATCTGGAACGAGGCAGTTACTCGCGAGTCGAGGTTTGCCGGTTAAGTCAATAACAGACGTCGCGCGTCAGGAAGCAGTGATAACGATGATGGAGACGATGTTCTTAGAATTTTATGGCGGGGGCGAGAGGTACGGGTTGCTTGAACTATGTATAACCCTGTCAGCGAGTGCCATGCCGATATAGCAGCAAGCAAAGGGCTTACTGAAGAGCAAAGCGCCTGAATGGAGTTCTCCGCGATGGCAGTAGGAACAACCAAATGCAACACTGATGTACTGATGCAGTATTCGAAGTCAAGCATCTTGGAGTGGCCTGCCAAACATTATGCTTCATACCGAGTCTACCGGAGGACGTCTATGGAAAGGCCCAATTGAAATGTTGAACGATAAGATGACTTTGGCTTACACCTTCCTTTGGGAGATGAGAAAGTTGGCAAGCGACGAACCATCGAGTTTTTGCCAGTTGGGTCTGAAATCAATGTAGATAGGTTTATGCGCTGGAGGCGCGATGACGCGAACGAATAGCAAGACATTTCGAGACATGAGTCTACGGCGTTTGGGGTCAACTCAACGGAGTCAACAGAGGCAAACCCATGCATCATGATGGAAGCGGTGTGATGATACTTTCCGAGGAAAGGGCTATATTCCCTCGTGTTGTCCCCACCGAGCCTCCTCTTCAGATCGTCTTGAACATGAGGCATTAGCGGTGACTCTAATGGCGTTCAGCAACATGTGCGGCGATTTCATATCAACCCTCACCTCGATCACCCCTAGTAACCCCTGCAGCACCTCCTCTGTCTCACCCATATCAGTTTCCTCCACAACCTTCTCTGACCCGGGCTTCTAGCCCCACTCCAATCCTATACTTAGGCGTCGTGTAGATCATATTGCAGCGCTATGGCTTCCAATAGGGTACACTACGCACCAGACGGCATTACAATGACCGACCGACAGCCAAGGAGCGCTCAGGAAGTTACCGGCCACTCTCGTCATCGTACTTGGGAGAAGAGACACGCGTGTCGCTGAGAAAACGTCGGCTCCCGTTAGGAGCCACACGGACGAGTAAGCAAGTCAAGCTTCCATCGCTGTTTCTTACTCACCGTCATAACACACATCATTACATCTTCCCACCACGCGTCAAATGGACAATGCCATCCTCCATGTGCAACACAATATGTTCTGTCCCGGATGCTAGCCCTAAGTATAGCATTTGTTGTGTCGTTCAACGGTGAATTACGCACTTTGTAAGTAGTTTTTGACAGCCACAAAGCCTCGCATCAAACGGTAAAGCCAAGGACTTCACACACCCTGATTGTTAAACTTCATCCAGTACGCCTGAAGAACAGTACGGGCCAAAAGCGGTAGAAACACGTTTCGGGCTATAAACAGCGGATGGCGTTTCTCCCCCAACGGGCGTGGAAGTAAATCGCTGCCTCATGTTGTGCCCCGTGCTTGACGACACAAGGTGAGCGGAAGCTGGATCGTACCTCGAAGGCTGCTCAGTGCAGCGTAGCACATTATGGAAACGTTCAGCTATGTGGCAGGCAAGTGATGATCCAAACGGCAAAATGATTCAGTCCCAAGCCACAGTGCATGAAGGTTTGATTCTTTCTATCTTGAGCCCTTGAAGAAAAACACGGGAAAATATCAACGCAACGAGATACTCTATACGATCATTGAGTCTGTGTCGTAACAATTTGATTGTGGGGTCAGAAACCGCACCGGATCGAGTAAGTTCGCATCTCACCAGAGGAGGCGACTGAGCTCCAGAGCCAGTAACGTTCGACCACTGCCAACAACATCCCCCGGGCAACCTTATCTATGGGCTGAGTCCCCCGATTGGACAACATCCACCTCTCACCGCTGCGCTTCCCTTCTGCTTGGCCGCCCTTTCCACCGCCACCAATAACGTTGGGCCGCCTCTCCCCATTCTCCATCTCGCCATCAACCAATCCGGGGCTGCTCTCACACAGCATATCACCCGCTTTTCCTCCTACGCCCACATCAGAGAAGCTTTTAAAATAAAGGCTTCCCGCCGGTACATGTCCCTTCGGCGCGCCTTGTTCCCATTTGTCCGTGAGTTGATCTATGTTCGGCGAAAGCGATAGGCTCAATTGATTCTCTCGTTGCTTCGCTAGAATGTGCCCGGGCCCCGTAGAAGTTCGCACAGGCC
>JAPEVF010001231.1:0-12116 GCA_029747585.1 Pleurotus djamor | reverse complement strand
ATGGGTCGGAGGATTCCTCTGGGAAAATCGAGCCAGAAAAAATGCAGCCAATACCTAGTCCANTTTGCGGGCCGATTTGAAGACGCTCAAGTTGAATATAGATTCACTTCTCCCCGATCTCCACAATTTTACCCTTTCTCTCATCCCCAAACTGTTAAAAACCTTGGAAGACGTTCTCCAAGTTATTGATATCACCTCTCATTCTTTCACCTCGGTTCGCACTACGCCAGTCCATACGTCAGGGAAAACAAAGTTGTAGTGTCGCGACGGGGATTGATGTGGTCACCCGGTTCCGTTTGCATCCCGGTACATCATTCTCTCCCATTTCCTCCACCCATATCCTGACTACTGTAGGTCAGTCGCGGTACACCTGATATACACGAGTTCTCTGGGATCCTAATAAATTTATCCTATCTACAAACAAAGTTCAATCACCATTTGATGATCAAGGTATTGACGCTCTTGCCTCAGGCGTTATAAAATTTTCATGCATCATGGCTACCACACCGTCCAACGACCATGCCTGCGCTCCCTCAAGACATCTACAATATCATCATTGACAAACTTTGCGACGATAAACCATCCTTACGAGCATGCTCGCTGGCTCACACGTCATGGCGGTCGACGTCACAGAAGCTATTACACCAGACGATAGCCCTTCGCACTGGCCTAGTTTTGTCTGCAGGAGACGAGGAGTCAGAGCGTCAGAAGATGCGTCGCCTACTGGACCCGTCGTGCCCCCTATTGCAATATGCTCGCTCTATTGTCATTCGTGGAGACCACGGCTTGACGTCCGGATATACCAAACACTCGGAAAGACCTCCCATGCCAACCCTGCCTTTGGTTCCTTTCCCTGATGAGCTCAAGACTCCCTGCCTCTGCACCGTCGAGCTTCGCGACTTGGCATTGACGAGAGTCGGTTCGGACCTTCAACGTAGACTGACCAAATTGATCTCCCGGGAATCCGTCAAGGAGGTTCGACTGGTCAACTGCGCCGTCGATTTTGGTGTGCAGTGGCTGAGGTTTGTTGGTCCCGAGACACGGGGGCTCTGGTTGAATCAAGTTGAGATGATTGGAGATTTCTGTGCCGAACACGAGGCATCTATGGAGGATCAAATACCCGTCAACCTGACCGACCTACATATCGGAGACCTGTGCGGGAAAAGGGTGATGAAATGGATCCTTTATTCGCCCAAGGCTCCTGCCGATCGAAGCACACCTTCGACCGCCAACGAGACATCCCTGCGCAACCGTTCGTGGGGCAAAAGTATACTCACCATCTCGCTACACTGTCCCGCCAACGGGGAAGGCCTCTTTGACCTTGTCGAAGCGTGTTCAAGCTTGAAGTCACTTATATTGACCCCACGTAAGCTAAGCCTTTTTCTATTGTACCATTCTGCTCTAATCGACGCTTGCTCTCCACAGAAGATGGTACCCTGGACTTTCCTCTCTCTAAACTTTTGCATGTACCAACATTGGAATACCTTTGCATCCAGCCGCTTTCTTCCAGATGCATCTCTTGGTTCACGAGCTCCTTGAAGGGTGTCAATTCGCTCATGTCCCCTCCATCATCGCACCACACCGACGTCACACAACTGAAAGGCATTCACGTCACTACATGGTTCAAAATACCAGGCGCAGCAGCCCCCACCCTTCCCGAAACATTAGTCCAAATTCAAGGACTCGATGATGTAGCGGCTAGTATGCCCCACGTAGAACTTCATCTGAAGATGAAGGTCTCGATATTCAAACCGAAGAGTTTCCAGCAAATCGTCGAGTACCAGAGGGCGAAGAAGACCCTGATCGGTTTACGGGCCGATCTGAAAGCACTCAAGTTGGAAGTAGAGTACATAGCTTAGCGGTCAATTTTAAGTCAAAAAGAAAGGAGGAAAATATGCTATTTTCCAGTAAGTAGCCCGTTCCACGAGTCGGGATCGAGGCGCCGTCAGTAATCTCTTTCGTCGTGTATAAGCCGCGATCCCATTTACTATAGTGACAGATGTACTTTGGCGTAACATTGCCGCTGTGTCAATCCACATCATCTCAAGAGGATGAATACAGCGCACCCTTGCTCTCCAACCCCAGGGAGTTTTCCAACTTCAATCCAAGACAAGCAGCCACCATACCCTCCCGCGATCGTCACCCAACAATCATTACTTCCTCTCAAGAGCGAATCCGTTCGGCGTAGCATACAGGCGTTCCGTTGACGATGGTGTATGGATCGGGTATTATGACCACCCAAACCATACCCAACCTACCCTCGTCCTCGCATCCTCTGTGGCTCGCCGTAGTCCCCACCCCGTTGGCCTCAAGCTATCGTCACGGGTGGTACTCCAAGCCCACAATAGCTAGGATCGGAAGCTAGGCGGGCCATAGGACTATGCACACCATGCAACTCTTATCCCGTTCCCTAACCACAAACACACTTAGATTTTAGTTTATTCATACCACTTTTGTGGGGAGTTTGACGCAAGCGTACCTATATCATCTATACGCGTATGTACTACCAACCGCGGTACACAACCATGAGTTGATTCAATCGTATGCTCTCCCTCGTATGTTTTCCATGAGGAAAACCAAGCAAGGAGACTCCGACCAAAAGAAGCGCGTGAAACGGGTTTCGAAAAGTCCACGAAGAGATTTGGGCCTTGAGTTTGAGTTTCGAAAGCTTGGGGTGTTGGATGCGGAGGGATATAAGTGAGTAGAGGGGATGGGGGGAGAAAGGGTGACCTACCCGAAGCAAGCGGTGCCCATCGTGCATCCAGCCGCCCAGAGTCCCACCAATCCCAAGGACCACGCCGTGAATCGCATCCTAAGAAGGCGATTTCGTAGAGCACTCCATGGGCACATAAAAGTTGAAGCCGAAAAAAGTGCACAGTAGTTGCCCGGCTGATAATAGATCATATCCAATCAAAACTTGACGTTCAAGGCATCGCGTAAGAGGATCGTTCTGTTACCACCTCATAACGACCGTTTGGCATTGAATATTGACCGTTTGAGTGAGCAGCTGAGCTTCGTCGGAGCATCCGAGTCGCGAAATCTTTCAAGAGTACAGAGAACCGGCACGGAGGTCACTTTGAGATAGACATCCCATACAGCCAAGCGATGGAGGCTTGAATTCCTGCCTCTATGACGGGAGGATGACAGTCAATCCTCTTTGTAAGGAATGTAGCAAAGAAGGATCAAAAGATCGTGACGGTGTGGCCCTGACGGTTTGGGTTTGGCGACGGGGTAAGCGCGCACGGGTTGAACTCATGCCCCTTGGTAACATTGAACAAGATTACCCGTCCTCCTCTCCAAGACCATGTCCCACTATTTCGCGCTCCCTCAAGATATCTACAAGCTCATCATCGACTCCCTATGCGATGATAAGCCATCCTTAAAAGCCTGTTCGCTCGTTGCTTCGACCTGGAGGGCCGCTTCGCAGACCCAGTTACACCGGACACTGGTGCTTTGGACCAGCCTTCCTTGTGCCAACCCCCCNTGGAGTTCAATATTATGAAACAGGTTTCCTCAGTCCAGCCTCAGGCATTGACAAGACTCGTTCCCTACTCGGTGCATCTTCCCACCTATTGCGATACGCTCGGTCTGTCATCATTCGCGGGGAATGTCTAATAACCCAAACTCGCATGCCTATCCACATTAAGCCGTCGAAGACTCGCGCCCCAGATCCCTCCTTGGTCATTCTCCTAGGGAATATCCATAGTCTGGCGCTGCCATCCTTAATTGCCAGCATTGAACTGCGAAACCTGATATGGACGGCAATGGATCCCAACCTCCAACATGCCTTGTTTTCGTTGATCTCCAGTGATTTTATCAAGGATGTGACGCTGTATGGCTGTGAAATTCCTTATGGTGTCCCGTGCTTGAGGTTTGTTGGCCCTCAGACGACGTCGCTCACATTGGAGGGGGTCTCGAATTCTGGTAATAGATCCAGTCTTTCGGACGTGACCCCTATGGAAGATATTCCACTTTCCTCCGCCCCAAACCTCACCACCTTGACCATACGTAACTGGGGATCATCTACTTATTCATCGAGTGAATGGATTGCTCACGGGGTTCGAAGTTCGACATCGTGGACAACCGCCCTACGCAATTGCTCATGGCATAACAACGTCAAGACCCTTTCGCTCAGATCCCAAGCTGACGCTCCAGCCCTATTTAATTTTGTTCGCACATTTCAGGGCCTGACGACCTTCAAGTTCGCCCCGGGTAAGTCAAATTACCTCCACTCCACACATACTAAGATAGTAATTCTTGACGCACGCCTATACAGTCTATCCAGAAGCTCGAACGGTGCCCTTCCCTTTCCACGAAGTTTTGTCCCTTCCAACGTTGGAATATCTTCACATTCTATCCCTCCCTTCTTCTTCAATCGTCTGGTTGACCAATTCCTTCAAGCCATCGACCTTGCAGTTCCCGTCTCCATATCACACTAACCTAGAAAACCTTAAGATCATCCACATTGATATGCGATATGCATGGAGATGCACAGCCCTCATTCAATGGAATCTCTTTGCTGCCATTCAACATCATCCCCTACCGGACCTACTGCGTGACATCCAGGTCTTCGATGACGTGGTGGCCAGCATTCCTGGCGTCGAGTGCTACTTGAAAATTACCCTGCTGAATATCAGACCGGGAAATGGACCAGAGATGATTGAGTACGAAGAGGCGAAGAAGACCCTAGTCGATCTCCAGGCTGATTTGAAAGCACTCAAGCTTCAGGTGGTCTATTGAGGCTTTGGTGATTTTTACAAGCGGTTCTTTGGCGCACGCCTTGCTCATCGCGTGGTTCCGTTCCGAAACGCTCCATGTTGATTCCTCGTTCGTAATGTCTCAATTCGTTCTGATATTTTCGTTCATGGATTACCACCCCGCTCAACACTTGTTTGTATCAGTACTCCTTTGGCTATATATTCTCCACCCTTGACAAGAACCTCGGTTTCAGCGTCGATTCCCCCGCTATCATGAGCAATCAGACTACTTACTTGTTTTTCTGTGCCGCCCAAGGTTTTGGATGGCATCCATGAACTCGATGAGGGTGTCGATGTTCACGGACAGGGTTCATCCGATATCCAAACATATGCCTGACGTCGTTGAACAGGCGAAGAGAACCCTTGACGACTTGAAAACGCCAAACTTGGAGGTAGATCCGACTTCGGACCCATAGTTCTAACCGTCAAAAAAATCTAGAAAACTCAAAAGCACCTTTCAATTTTGTTATGTTATTGATTCTTGCCACAGTTTCAACAGTATGACATAAGTATCTGCCCACGGACTTGACAGTGCATTTCAATGTTTGCTATGTATCTCAACGTGAGCTGTTTGACTTTGATTTTCGACGAGAAGGGAAGGTAAATGCGTGAGGGAGTTACGGTTTCGTGGGCGATCTGCGAGACTGAAAGCTGGGATTCGCGTGGCTACAGTGTTATCAGCACTCGCGTTGGGTGCCTTGCCAACCGGCTAGAAACCGAATCCCTGCCGCTGTAACCATTTCGGCGGCGTGACGGACAGTCTACACTGGTATCGACGTCAAGGAGCGGTGCGCAACGGTGATTTTGCTCAATCTTCAATACCCAGTGAACTTCGAGACTGGAGAAGGAGTACGGAGATACCGACCTGGAAGAAAGACCCAAAGCGACCGGGGACTGTGAAGAACGCTGAGGGGTTCGGCAACGACAAAGAGGAGAGGCCACATAGACATTTTCCTTGCAAACATCTCAGAGGTGATAGGCTGATCAGAAGAAGACAGGCATATATATAATAATTATGGAATGATGGAGCCACTCCAGAAGTGACGGGCGTGTGTTCTAAAGCGTCCTATACCCTTTGATCAGCGCTGAATCCAGCAAATTCCAAGCGGCTAAGGGTTTCCATCCAGCTTGAGTGTGCCTTATCAGCCGCTCTCAAATTCATTGTAATCCGGTTGACCATTATAGCCATTAGGCTAATTTTGGGGTTAGAGAAGTTTTGGTCGTGAGGTAGTAGGACGCACATCATCGCTGGACTGGAGTGAATCAAAAGGAAGAAATAGTCAGTACACGCCAGTGAGATTACGTAGAAGACATACTAGTCGTGCATAAGTTGAATCGTTGGCCTGTTCTAGACGTCATACGAGAGACTTGGCATTCAAAACAATCTTGTGTGGTGAATGATACTCACCGACGCGAGTAGAATGAGGAACAGCCAGATCAAGTTTGACGAGAAGACTACAAAGAAGTAGAGTGTTCCATCTCGCTGGATGACTTTGAATAGTTTCCCCAGGTAGAAGTTGCCGCTGATGGCTTGGGTTCTCGCAGAGAGAATCACGACGAAAGCGATGATGTCCAAGGCCAATCCAAGGGACAGGAAAGATATCAGCGCTGGTGTTCTAGAGTTCTCGGACATTACTTAAGTCAAGTCCGCCTCAAAAGCCGACGTACGTTGATGAGAAGGACGTAAAACTTAGAATGCAAGCTGGAGGGAAGAATCAGCTCTCGAATCATGAAGACCACTGCGTCGTCTACAGACATACCGTGAACCGCGCCAGATACTGCGACCAGTGATGCTTCCGGACCTTCATAAGCAAGAACTTTGAACAAGCTATGACCCGCAATAGCGCCCTGCGCGGCAATGAGGAGACTACACACTCCCAAGATGACTTTGTTACCCTTCAAGAGTGCATAAACACTGCAGAGTCGCTGGTATCATCAGGTGCCCATGAGGCTTTGTTGAAGCTTCACGCACCGCAAAACCAAGATCATTTCAGCCGTACACGTAACACATATTTTGGCAATTATCTGTATGGCTATGGAGGGCTTACAGCTAGAATATAAGTCGCGTGAGCTCAAAGAACATGGGATTGGGAGATAAATTTACATACGACTAAAGGGAGGCTTCGTAGGATCGTCGAACTCAAGTGGGAAGAGTCGAAGACTCACGGAGAAAGGGTCCAGTTGAGCTGCGAAGGGGTGATAGGGTAGGAGTCAGTCATGCAGGGGTTAGTGATGCAGTTTAGGGGACGACGAACCAGTCATCGTGGCAATGACAACGCAGAAGGGATAGTATCGGTTCTAATATAAAACACACTAAGGCTCAGGGGAGCTGGCGTTGAGCACAACCATGGCTCCACACGAACCACAATAAATAGCCAGAAAACTGACAAGATGCGTCAGCCCATGGTGGTTCATTTCGTTCTAAGTAGGCTGCGTACCAAATGACTTTCTACGGCACCAGAGATACTGGACCTGTTGATTGCGTCAGACGTACTGACCGCTAAGAACTGCTCCGGCGACGACGATGGGTGGCCATGACCACGGTTTCCCCCAGACATACGATCCGTGCACTTTGATCGGAGACGGGACTTCAGATGAAGACGCCATGCTACGTGCGACTTTGCAGCACGACGGAATATGACCAGTGCAGCACAGCGTCACCCGGGGTCACCTCCAAATCCATTCTTGGCGATCGGCACGGTCTTTCGGAAGATGAATCATTGGGGAGCTTGCTCCCCTATTTACTTGCGGAGGCGATCCGAAATACAAGCGTGGCTGTGCAAAACACGTTAAGGGTCAGTGTGGGAAGTGTTCCGGCGTGGGAAGTGTTCCGGCGTGGGATAGTTCCCTCTGCACACGCGTCGAAGTCTGCGCGTCGGCTCCTTCCGGCGGAGACTGGTCGGACTTTCAATTTCTCAAACTTTCGTGAAGTGTTCCGACGACTGTGAATTCCATCAATTCCCCATCAATTTCCCATCACTACTCCATCACTTTCTCATAGCTTCTCCTTTTCTCCCTTTTTCTACCCCCCCTTTCTCTGAATTGCTCTATAGAATACCACATTACTGTATTTGAATAGAACAAGCCTACCAGGTGTGAAGTCTACCTGCATAGCCTCAGTTTGCTATTGCCTATTCTCCCATTTCTTGGGTTGATTTGACCTCTCTCATCTCACGGTCTTTGCTGGTGCTTAAGTACATTTGACTACATTCTCACTTCTACTTCCACCTGCCTGGCAGAAAAGGGGTAGAGCCGAGGTGTCAAAAAGCACTGGAATTTATTCCAACAGCAGGCTGTCTTGCAGCGATTTCTTCATCTACATAGTGCCAGTATATCTTTGAGAACAACAGGTTCAACCCTGTTCTTGTTTGTTTTTTTAGCTTGCCTTGGCCCTCAAATATGGATCCCGAACGAACCCGAATTGAACAACTCCAGATGGAGACAGACAAGCGTGCTCGCTACAGCGCTGCTCATCGTCTCCGTGCCCATGCCCGCTCCCAGTCTTCATCGTCAATAGCTTCATCCTCTACTTCCTTCTCTGTAATCTCCCAATCAAGCACAGTATCAGTCCCACCAACTCCTCTCTCATCTCTTGCCTCTCAATTTAGTTTACAAACTACCCAGCCAGGTAAGAAATAAATATATTTTAGGTTGATTTCTAATTAGTAATGATCTGTATAGATGTGTCTTTATCTTCAGATACTCATTCTTCTACTAGAATCTTAGACACTCCAATTGGTGTGTAAAACTGCTTATATGGTTGATTTAATACTTATTGTTTGACTTTATATAGTTCCAAATACACCATTGCATGACCGTACTCGGATTTTCTCTGCACGAACACCAGCTACACCTGTTACTCGTGATGGAAATTCAAAGCGTTCACGCCGTCACAGCTTTCATGGCAGCCCTACTTCGCCTACTAGCAACCGCCACTCTGATGACGAAATGCTGGCATCTGGCTCAGAACCAGATATTGAGATGGACTTTCACCCAGCACGTTTGTTTGAAGACTTAACTCCAAACAACCTTCTGAATACACAGAATAATCCTCCACTTCCACTTCCACCACCACCAATACCACCACCACCACCACCGCTACTCCCTCCTCTACCAGTTCCTTTACCTCTAAATCCTGTGCCAGTAATCTCAACTCGCTGGTGTTCAGGCTGTCGTGGCCAACGACCTATTGGTATCTTTGGAAAATTCCAAACATGTCAACAGTGTAAAGATAGAGGTACTGCTCATCGCCTCCGCGCACGTCTTAATCGAGCAAATACTATTGTTGATAATGATCCACATATCAATGCTCAACCTACTCAGCCTCCACTCTCTCTACCTCCACCTCCACCTTTACCTCCACCACTTCCACAACCACAACCACCACTTCCACTCCCACAACCACCACTTCTCCCACCTATGCCTGAGAATCCTCTTTTTCAGTCTGCAGTTTCTCCAGAGGATAAACTTCTTATGGATGAGGTTCGCAGACAAATTCAAGGCATTAAACTTGAATGCTGCTCCAGTTGTAATGAAGAGTGGTTTGACTTGGAAGTAAAAGAGGGAAAATGCTCTAAATGCCAAAAAGGAGATACCTTTCAAGCCAGTAATGAAATGGATCCTGGGTTAGATGCTTTCTTGCTACAGCCCAATCTTGAGCCATTAACACAAATGGAGGAGATTCTTATTTCCCCGGTTCATACTCTGATTCAACTCTGGCAAATTCGTGGAGGCCAATTCAAATATACGGGGCATATATGCAACTTTCCTCGTGAAACTGCACAGTTTTATAACCGACTCCCCTTGCTTCCACAAGATTGTGATATCATTATTATGCGTCGTCAGGGCATTGATGATGTTACACATCACGAAGTCAACAAGGATTTTCGTGTTCGACGTCTTGTCATACTTCAGTGGCTTCAATTTTTGCAACAAAATCACCCATCCTTCCAAAATAATCAAATTACCATTGATGTTGATGCATTGGATCAACTGCCTATTGATGCTTCAGTACTGGATCAGCTTCATTCTGTGGAGATGGATGATTTACCTGATTACTTTGAAGAGAGTGGACCACCGGAAGCCAATATCAATCCAACCACTGATAATCCACGCCTATACTCTGCTGCCTTTGTTCCCAATGTTCATACGTCTCAAAGCGAGATGGATCATCTTCATGCCGCTGCATTTCAGACAGATGAAAACAACAATATCATTCTCTCTGTGCCTCGTGTCCGTGGTACTCCAATTAGCGAGTACTCTGGTCGTTTACTTGCAGTGGAGGCCTTTCCAACTCTTTTTCCCACTGGAAAGGCTGATTTCAACATACCACGTGGAAAGAAAGTCACATTTGCTGAATGGGCATCTCACTTAGTCCGCTTCAAAGGTGGTCGCTTTGCACAACATCCTCGATTTCGCTACTGGGCTCTCAATACTCACATGCGTAAAAAAGCACAGTCTGCTGCACGCTGGTACATGACAACACATAAGGATGATCGTTAGCTTACAGTGGATGATATCCGTGAGATGTTGGAGAACAATGAAGCACATGGTCTAATGCACCGTTTATCTCATGCTGGAGAGAAGCTAGATGGCTCAAAGCCATTCTGGCAAAAAGCCCAGCGCGAACTCATTGCTCAAATACGGTCCCCTCAATGTGGTAGCCCCCATGTCTTCTTTACAGCATCATCTGCCGATGTCCAGTGGCCAGATCTCCACCAACACATGCCTGGTGAAGCAAATGATCCAGATGATCCACATTCATACCGCATCCGCTTACAGCATTTGAATCAAAATCCAGCAATCGCTGCTTATTATTTTCAAAAGCGCTGGGATATCTTTTTCCATGGTTTTGTCAAACCCAAGTGGAATGTCACAGACTATTGGTGGCGTTATGAATGGCAACACCGGGGTAGCAGCCATATTCATGGCTTTCTTTGGATGAAAAATGCACCATCTGTGGATACATTGGATTTATCTGATGCTCTGGCTGTTCAAAATTGGTTGGACTACTGGGATAACCATATCTCAACCTGGAATCCTGGCATTAATGTCCCACCTGCGGATATCCATCCATCTTCTCGGCTATTTAATACTCTCTCTGATACAAAGCAAGAGCTTGCCGAGATTCTCAACCGCCTACAACGACATACCAAATGCCAACCAGGCTACTGTCAGCGTAAAAAGAAGGATACTCAAGAAGTCATCTGTCGCTTTGGCTTTCCTAAACTATGTCGTGAAACCTCCGCCTATACCAAGGTTCCTGGACGAGATATTGCTGAGCATCATACTGCACGGAATGATCAACTCTTAAACTCATATAACGCTTCCTTCATCCTTGCTTGGCGGGCAAACATTGATATTCGGCCAATTATCAACCGAGAGGCTGTTATTGCATATGCATCTAAGTATGCAAGCAAGGGGGAAACTGTGTCATCTGGCCATCAACATGCTTTACACTCTGCTATTGCTCGATTGGAGGGTGAAGCTCCTGCACGTGCAGCCTACCAGAAAACCTTATCCACATTTGTTGCTGAGCGTGACATTTCTGCACAAGAAACCTGCCACCTTCTTCTCAACTGCAAGTTGGTTTGCTCAAGCCGGACCTTCCGGTCTCTAAATGTTGACCCTGATTATCAGTCACATTGGGTGAATTTTCAAACCTCTAATGTTGAGCGGCATGGTATTCTGGAGCACTACATAAAGCGTCCATCAGATCCTGAGCATGCTGCGTACAACATTTCCCTTCTGGAGTTTGCAACCCACTGGAACTGGAGAGGCAACTCAGTTCACCGGCATGGAGCTCGAGGTGCCCCACCTTATGTTGTCAGCATTTACCCCTGCTACTGCCCAGATCCCGAAGACGATGATTTTGAGAAATATTGCTATGCTCGCATGATTCTCCACCATCCTTTTCACTCTCTAGATATACTCAAGGGTGGTTATCAAACTTGGATTGCAGCATATAAGCATCTTTGCCTTGGACATAATCACATTCATTTGGACGATACTCTTCCTCGCTCAACAGACAATGATGCAGAGGTTGACGATTCTGACACAGAATCGATTACTGAGGAGAATGATGAAGCTCAGGAGACATATGTGGCAGAGTGGATGCGAGAAGCAGGCCGTGCTCCCAACAATGTTATGGAGGCCATCATTAGCGCATTGGGTCGACGTGAGATTGATGAACAGTACACATCAGGAAAACCAGAAAATCTGTAAGCCATCTGTACCTCCGACTGGTATCTGTACAGGTCTGTCTGTGCTTACAATGAACTGTGACTTCTATTACCTATTCTAAACTATTCTACAAGATATCTGTAAGAAATNCTGTGGTTGTTTTGTGCTGTCATAATG
>JAPEVF010001230.1:0-12117 GCA_029747585.1 Pleurotus djamor | reverse complement strand
GAGGCGTTTTCGGCACGGCTGGGATGAATAACACTGGAAGGGAAACATATTTGATCACCACGATACGCTTCGAGGGGAGATTCGTCGTTACCTGCAGAATCCTTGTTTCCCTTGTGTTCAACTTCTACACAATGGACCACATCGCATTGCCAGAAGACGGNCGTCTCCGGGGTATACCTTGGGTGGGGGCGTCATGGTTTCGTCGAGCCTCAAGTGTGGGTGATTCTTAGGCGAGGGGTTCTGATAAAACCCTCCATCCATGTCCACGATCCCGGGAAACTCAGGCGTGTCAAGGTCTATAATTAGAGCCTAGGTAAGTGAACGACGAGTATACGGGTAAATGAGGTCAACTCACCGAATACCCAGTTCTTGGGATTCCAAATCTCCGGAGAGTCGTTTGGAACGATCGGCTTGAAGAACGGGCGAAGGATGATATAAGCGTTGGCGACTTGCACATTAGGGAAGAACCGAATGGTGCCTTCGTTAGGACCAGTCTCCCTAGAGATCATATGGTGACAAAGTGAGCATGGTATACTTCCACCAAGTGGTAGAGAGAATAAACCCGAGTGAAGTCCATCCTTGGAAGGTCCNGAAAGACAGTGCACTAGGGAAAGCATGAAGGCAACCACAGGTAGGAGCGGATCACAAACGAACCTGATTAGGTCGGTTGTATAACGAAGTTAAGGCATCAAGACGGCCGTCAAGATCATATGGGTCATGAGAACGCCACTTCCCGGCATATATATCCCTGAAGTTCTCCCTTGTGTTGTGTTCTTCCCAGCGCTCCAATGTGGCACCATCGATATGTGGCGGAAGAGCTGTGATAGTAGTACCAGGACGTCTGATCCTGATTCTGTCGGAGTAAGTCAAAGGCGTGGATAAATCCACTCCGTCAATGGCGGTACCGGACTTGGAATGGTAGAAGTTATTGAAGAATTTGGATATTTTAATCATGTTCGGATGGGATCTTGCTTCAATCTGGGGCTTTGTCCAGCTGACATAAAAGGCTTTAGAACTAATTGAATTTTCCGTAGGTGTGGACTCAACTAGAGTTCATAGAACTGGGGGTTATCGGGGGGGAACCCTGGTAAGAAAAGGCGATGAGAGATACAGAACGCTTGGATTGATAAGGGGAGGCTCTCACCTTGAACGGTGGGGTTTTCCTTGATAATGTCCTCCAAAGTAGCCTTCCAACCCTCTGCGAGGCCGCGGTCGAACAAGTTGCGAACTACAACGCATCCTTTGGATTTGATTGCTTCGACTTGAGTGGAGCTGAGACTATCAATCTCCGAGAAATCGACTTCAGGAATATACTGGAGAACGCTCAGGTAAGTTAATGGTCATACTAAAACAATCACTGAGAGTACCTTCGTGCCTTGAGAAATGATATCTCGAGTGATGCCAGAGAGCTCAGAGAGAACCTCAGCCCAAGACTTTGTGATGCGCGCCTCGAAAGGCGTATACTCAGCCGCGATGGCTTTCTTGATGAGAGGGAAGCGGGGGTGACTGGCGTTCTGCATCGGTGACGTGCGTGAAAGGTTGAATCAGAGCGACTCTGACATTTGGACTTCACTACGCATTAGAATTTATACGTTTTCTGGATGCCTGGACTGGAATTATCAGCTCAGTTACTCTGAGGGAAACCATTTGTGGAGGGAAGACTGGAGAGCCGATGTTTTTCCGGAACTAGACGCTGAATTACTTCCAACTTGGCCCAAATTCCCGATGTTTATCCGAGCAAGCCAAATCGTTTCATACGCTCAGTTAATAATTCCACAGAAAGCGTTGTGAGCGTACATGATTCCATAGTTTATCCGCAGTAGGATCATATTCACGCCACTTCAACAGGAATACCCATCGCTCTTTTCCCTAACGCACCCATAATATCTCCTGGCTTTCCTACACCAAGATGGTTGATCTCGTCTGGGCCTTTGGGAAAGTCAGCTGGTCGCTTTCCCTCGAGGAACGCCGTGAACTGCTTTCTAACGTACTCCTCATTGTGAGGTGTGGATGGCACAGCCGGGATGTACATGACTAAACAGGAGTTAGTAGACTTCATTCAGGGCCTTGAACTGGGGGAACTCACCCGCAGAATCATGTGAGCCCGTATGCTCCCTTTCCACGGAATGGACCACGTCGCAGTGCCAGTATACGGTATCTCCAGGCCGGACAGCGGGCATGGAAATCATAGTGTCATCGAGATTCAGGTGAGGGTGGAGTTGCATCGTTGGCTGAGGGCCACCAAAGCCACCGTCGCGAGGATAAACACCTGGAAACTTAGGCGACGATATGTCTACATTGGAGCTCAGCATAAAATCAAGCACATTAGATGGGATGAAAGGAGATACCGAATTCCCAGTTTTCTGGCTCCAGAAAACCTGCTGAATCTGGAGGCAGTTTAGGTCGGAAGAAGGGCCGCAAAATGATATAGGCATTCGACATGAGTACGTCCGGAAAAACTTTCAGAGTTCCTTGCTTTGGTCCGGTTGCACTTGAGCACTGTCAGCCGAGGGCCCTTGAAAAAGGAACCACGAATACCTCAAAGCGAGCCACCCCTGAAAAGTTCTGAACACGGTGGATTGATTTGGTCGTTTGTACAAAGATGATCTCGCAGTGAGCCGGCCTTCTAGATCGTATGGGTCATGAGCACGCCAGTTTCCGGAGAGAATCTCGCTAAAGCAACTGCGGAACTTTTCATCTTCCCATCGTTCAATGGAGCCACCTAATGTAGAGGGATAAGCCATGGTATGCCAGGGAAAAATCACCTTGACTTACCATCGATATGAGGAGGGTGGAATCCCCAATCATTTCCAGGGTGTCGGATACGGAAGCGATCAGCGTAAGTTAGAGGTACAGAAAGGTCGACGCCTTCAATGGGGTCCCCAGATTTAGTGTGGTAGAGGTTGTTGAGCCAAGCCTGCGTTGCCAGCATATTAGGATGGGCTCTAGCCAACACCTGAGATCTAGTCCAACTAGTGTCCTGTCAGAAAATGCTTCACGAGGAACTGTGACCAATCACGCACAATAGTTGGAAGAACTGCTTGTTATCAGCAGGTATGCCTAGCCAGCAAGTAAATAAAGGGTATCGTCACAGGGATAGAGGACTGGCACCTTCCACATCATTCTGATTTACGAAATTCTCCAAAGCTTGCCTCCAACCGACAACCTCGTCATCGTCAACGACGTCCCGAATGACAACGCAGCCCTTCCGTTTGATGGCGGCCACTTGTTCCTGATCCAAGTTTTCGAGATCAGCAAAGTTCACTTGTGGGATTCCCTGCGGACAAGCAACATTTAAAGCGAACGGTGTCATAGTTAGTCACGATGAAAATATCATCACATACATTCGATCCCTCCTGCGCTATCTTGTGTGTGGTATCTTTGAGTGTGGTGAGCACTTCCTGCCAAGCCTTGGTGATATGCTGCTCGAAATCTGGGTAGGAAGCAGCGATTTCCTTCTTGAGCTCAGTAAAGCGAGGGGGGAAGCTGACATCGGACGCGGAATCCATGGGCTATCACTCAGTGAGGGCTAGGACAAGGGGGAGAATAGTGAGAAGACGTACTGGGGCTCATCTTGCGGCCGAGAACCATGGGAACGACACGTGCAAGGATGTGTGCTATTTTTTGGCGATATACATACTCTGGCCTAGTGGCAATGGGGGTTGCGGGCACAGAGACGTGGGGTAAATTTACCCGATGATAATCCGAATGAGTGTGATTGATAAGGGGAAAAATTAGAGACAGATATCCAAAGCTTGAATAGTAAGATAGGTCTATACGATAGCGAGTAAAAGTGTAGCTAAAGGGAAACGAGATAGACATAACAAAGCTATCGTTACTCAGCTTCCTCTTCCCCAGCATACTGGGCATCTTCGTCTTCATCGACGGTAGCTTCTTGATACTAAAGGGGATAAGAACATGTTTAGAGTGTAGGCGACGGGAAATACTCACTTGCTGGTATTCAGCGCTGCGAAGAAAGAGTGAGTCTGGGCATATGGCATTTGGCGAGAAGACTTACATCAAATCTTGAACGTTGCTCTCAGCCTCGGTGAACTCCATAGTATCCATACCTTCTCCAGTGTACCTATTTTCACAAAGCTTAGACAACCCGACAACGTCAAAGAGTTGAAAACAAACCAGTGGAGGAAGGCCCCTCGCTTGAACATCGCTGAAAACCCTTCTTGAGTACGCTTGAAGAGTTCTTGGATGGCCGTCGTGTTCATCAATGCGGTGGCGGCCTGAGACAATTGTCAGTCATCTACGACACGATGAAAACAAAGTATGAGCCCTACCTGGGTTTGGCCCACAGGAGGTACGGAGCATAAGGACGATGAAACATTGTCGGGGATCCACCTATGGATATCATGTAAATGGACTCGGAAACGAGCAACGCAGCGTCACTCACTCGACGAATTGGGCCGAGTTCTTGGTTTGTAGATCACGAATGGCCACCTGGGATAAAGGTCAGTTTGAGAACTCCTCAAACATTGGTAAAACGGAGGCGTACATCCACCTATTTATGAGGTAGTTAGTATGAGTGCATTAACGAGCAAACGGAACTAAGTTCACTGACATCACGAGAGGAAATCTTTCCCCGGAAGATGGTCGCAGCGGTTAGGAAACGCCCGAAGCGAGGATCACAAGCAACCAGAAGATTACGTCGGTCAAAGAGTCTGACATCATGGTGAGCCAACACCAACGCAAGCACAGAGGGAAATAATACGGACTGCTGAACCAATTCGGGAATGGCTTGCTTCTGGAACTGTCGTGCTTTAGGATCATAGAGCGGGGCGTAGCTTGGTCCAAGGAAATGAAGCTAAAACAGCCAAAATGAAGTCTGTTGAAGATGAAAATAGCTTGGAGATTGAGTTTACGGGGGACTGACGCGCGGGAAAGGGACGAGATTCATGCCAAGTTTGCGAAGATCTCTGCAATGGGAGCGAGATGTCAAGACAATAAAAAACAGAGGATGGGAATATTACGTACCCATTGAGTTGACCAGGGAATCGTAAACTTGTACTGACACCACACATCACACGAGCAATTAACTAGACATGGAAATGATAAAAATCCATAAAGTCGATGATGAAGATGAACGTACGCCATTAAGGTCGTTGAACGTAGGCGCCTTGACTTTCAGGGTTCGGGTGGCGATGTCATACCTAGAAGGCATCAATTAGATCAAGCTGAAGGACCCCGGAGAAGTGAAACTTACAGCGCTTCGTTGTCAATGCAGACCGTAAGATCACCACTGTCAATGAGTTGATGAAGAGATAGGAGAGCGTTGTAGGGCTGTCACGAGGTCATGAGCAAGGCGCAAGGAGCGATGTGTATCGTGGCATACTTCAACAACGGTTTCGGAGACCTATTGATATAGATGAGCTGCAGCTCAGAATACATGGGATGCTCCGACTTACTTTGGGAGATGGAAGGATAGAAAATGAGGCGACCATCCGATCGGGATATTCCTAGTGAGTGTGTCAACAGGCGACAGGAACTGAGGAAAGCCGGGGGAAGGTACCTCGCGTAGCTTGGAGAGGAGAAGGGAACCCAGGCCGGCGCCTGTTCCACCACCCAAGGAGTGTACGACTTGGAATCCTTGAAGGGCATCCGTGTTCTCAGCTTGCTGCCTGATGATATCCTAGGGTTGCAACAATTCATAAGAAGGGAAGACTGTTCTAAAGGAGAGATCAACGTACAACAATCGGCTCGACCAGCTCTGCGCCTGAAGCAAGGGTATTCAGTGCATGTTACGCGTCCCAGAATTTATGAACTACCTTCTGTGTAGACTGCAAGACGTCTGAGCCATCAAAAGCAAACGCGAAAAATCATATATGGACTTACAGCCTTTCGCCCAGTTGTTTCCAGCACCAGCGTCACCAGTCACGAACGTACCCGGACGGAAGAGACCACCGAGGGGCCCACTCCGGATCTAAGAACGCGTCAACCGACTTGGTCGGATGCTGTCGCGTGAAAACACACCTTATTACATACACCAGCCTCGAGGTCGACCTGCACGCTTCGTGGTACGTATCTCGTGTGCCCGTCGGGGTTGACCTCGGTGAAGTATACGCCAGCCTTGCATCAAGAAAAAAAAAATCAGTCCGANCGTCCCCGGGAGAAGAGAGGGAGTATCTGCGCACCCTTTCAATCTGCTGAGGATCAGAGCCGATGTATGACTAGCCCAAACACGGCGCGTCAATCCTTCGAAAAAAGCTTATTTTTCACAACACAGTACTCACGCCGGACTTATCAATACCGTGCTCAGCAAGGAGCATCTCCCAAAAGCACTCTCCTACTTGGTTTCCGGCCTAGCAACGGACAACCGGGTGAACTGATCGCCTATATAAGAAACCAAGAGGTTTACCTGGCCAGCCTGGACATCTAATATCAGTACCGGAAAGTAACAGAGGAAACAAGGGTAGTTACCTGGACATTGATGATCTCTCGCGATATGGGCATGATGGAAAAAAGAAGGGAGTGGCAGAGGAACACAAAAAGTCCAACGAGGAAAGCCGTTCGACTTTTTATATAACATGAAATGTCTTATTCGTGGGAACCGACTGTCGCGCTAAGCAACTTCTGACTTATCCATCATGCTAAGTCATTGCTTTCAGATGAAACATAAAATAATCATTGATTTCTAACTGGTACATGTACACCGTTTATTTCTTCGATACTCCAGGTCCAACATCCAGTAAGCACACACTTTTAGAAGAGACTGGCTCAAGGCTTAGTTCGCCAACTTCACAATCTCACGACGGATCGCTACGTTGGAAAGATGATGTCAGGGAAAAGGAGAAGTCATCAGTGGGGATTTCACTTACATTCGGGATCAAGACCTTGATGGGGGATTTGCTCCCAAAGACCTGAGTCATCGGTCAAAACGCGGATAGGATGACGTTCCGATAATTACATACCTCCTCCGCCTTCCTTGGTCGTTCCCATGTACTTGTACTTGGGCGTCAACTGACGCTCGAGGAGCCAGGTACCGTACTTGGATCCGAGCTATGAGGAACGCTGAGTAAAAGGATAGAAAAGAAACAGAAGTGTGTGCTTACGCCGGTCTTCTGGTTGAATGACTCAACGACGAGAACAAATGGAGAACTTCCGACCTTGCGGGTAATCTAGAGTACAAAGAGTCGTTAAACCGAGTTCACGAAGACGGGTACGTCCTGACTCACCTCCTCGTCGATAATATTCAGGGTTGGCTTGTTGATCAATCCAACATCCAAACCCTGTTTCCTACACCTCAAAACAGCATCGTAGCTCCTGTACAACATCTCGCCGAACGAAACGACATATCCAGCAGTTCCCTCCAAGATGACTTCATCTTTTCCAGGGACAAACTTATAGTCGCCTTCGAAGAAACGGGTGCCGTCTTCTTTAAGGATCCAAGGGACCTTGGAACGGGTAGAGAAGACGAAGCGAACACCCTTCTCGAAGAAGACACGGTCAATGACGGCAATCATTTGAGCAGCGTCGGCAGGGAAGTACAACCATGACTGGACGTCAGGAAGACCATTGTCAGCGAAGAAGGAGTTGATACCGAAATGGCAGCTGGGATGGGGGAGAGAGAAACGTGAGTCCATATACATATTGAGGACAGATGTGGTTTAACATACGTGTTGTCCGCCATCTAGGTAAGGAAACGTGTGAGCACAACACAGAGGAAGAAGAGTCGATCATCAACACCGACCTCATCAACACCAGAATGCGAGAAATGTGAGAGGACGTTGCAGTTGTTCAACCTCGCCATTGTGACCTCAGAGATGACCATCTCCAAGAAAGCAGAGAAGGTTGAGAATACACCGAATTTGTCAGAGTCGAAACCGAAACCAGCAGCAGCAGAGTAGTTCCCGCGTTCCATGATACCGGAAGGAATGAAGACCTCGGGATGCTTCTGGTGAATTACTTTCAAACCAGTTGATCCTAAAATCGCAGGGGGGACAAGCGTGAATGAGTGGATGTCGTCGTACGTATCAGCAATTGCTTACCCTCAAGATCAGAGTCAATAACCATAACCTTCTTAGCGGCCTCCTCCTTTCCAATCTTGTCCAATACCAAGTTCACTGCCTCACCGAACACCACACGGTTGGCGCCAACTTCCTTGGAAGAGCCTTCATAGATGAAGGGAGATGGGGTCGCCTTGATATTCAAGAGAATGTCAGAGATGACCTTCTCGTCGTAACCACGGGAAGTGAGGTACTTGATGGCGGATTTGACGGGAATAACGTCGTGTCCGTGGGAGCTACCCTCGATGTCTGGGATTCCGGGAGCCATGAGGCGTTTCGAGACAACTATGAATCGCAGCCACGATTAGCCAATCGATGACAAGTGAATAAGTCAAGGAAGCTTACCAGCGGCGGGACCTTCGTAGGCCAGGATCTCTGTGACAGCACTCCAAAGAGAATCCAAGTCCTCTCCTTGAACGGTAACAACTTTCAGGCCGTGGCCTTCGAGAGTCTTGGAAACATCATATCCCTTGAGATACTCCGAAGGATGTCCAGCAATGGTGACATCATTGTCGTCGATCAACAACTTGACATTGAGGCCCTGAGCAACTGCCAAACGGGCAGCCTCAGCGTCGTTGCCTTCCTGCTGAGAACCGTCGGACCCCAAGCAGAAGACGGTCTTATCTTTGTGGGCGAGAGCCACTCCATTGACCATAGGCCTGAGGAGGGTTTCCGAGATAAGGATCAGTACGTGGGTCGAGGAGGGGTTTGAGTGGCGAGGGTAACGTACCACATGTGACCGAGACGACCGGAGGAGAACTTGACGCCTGGCGTAAGGCCGAGTTCAGGGTGTCCGGGGAGCTTGGAGTTGGCTTCACGATAGCGGAGGAGATGCTCTGCTGGGAGAGCTCCCTCAAGGGCGGAGAGGATGTACTGAGTAGCAACACGATGTCCTAGAGAACAACATAAACCGCCGTGCAAAGTCCGAAACGATGGGTCGCACCAGCTTCATCGAATACGACCGGATAGAATTTCTCGGAGAAGTTGAAGAGACCAAGCAAGATGCAGACTTCTGGGACGGTGTCAAACGCACCACCTGAAGAAATCGAAGTCCATTTAGCTCCTCGCAACAGAACAAGGAATGTGGCTCACCAGTATGTCCACTTACACCCCTAGCGGCCCCTGTGGATGTGAACAGAACGATCGCATCCCTCAGCAGCTGGATGTTGGCCTTCAAGTCTTCCTTTTGCTCAGCTGTCAAGGTCGGGGCTGACGGATCGAGACTCAACCTTCGGTAACATCAGTACTCCTAAACAACCTAACAAGGAGGGGGGACCACCACGCACCGCTTGAATTTGCCGAGGTCAATAGGGAAAGGGCTCTGGACGCCAGACATCTTGTTATGAGTCTGCGATGCGATGAAAGGAGAGGTGGAGAGGTGGGAGGTTGATAGAGCGGGGAGTTGGGGATTGGGTGTTATTATAAAAGGTTCGGATTTTTATCTGATCGCGGTCCGGAGTTTGCAATTATGATTTCCACACTGATAGGGCTTGTGTAGTATTTCCTGAAGTGACCAAGAAACCTCACACATATCCCGCCCATTACCGGGAAGGTTGTTTCAAAATATAGAAAGAAAGTTACACAGACAAAGACTGACCGCTTAAAAAGGACGATGAGCGAGGTTAACGATAGGTCACCAAGTGAACGTTTGAACGTTCGTTCGGAGTGGGCCTGTGACGTAGCTACGGACTTGGGACTTGCAGGCTCGCAACACTTTTTTGCTCAGATCATGGAATGGAATCTCACCGCGAGCAATAGGTTGTGGAATAGGGCGTGGACAGGTTCGAAGTCGAGTCGTCGAGATACAAGAAGCATTATTTCATACCGGACAATGGAACTTTACAACACAGAGGGGCGGTATCGAACGTGTCCTCGCAAAAGTTGAGACCTACGACCTCTCGGTTAAAAAGGACAAATGTCGGTTTCATTTGTTCGTAGGCAGAGCCGGCATCAAGTGCTATCCTTGGACTGTGTACCTGTTAGGGAACTGGGTTAGCATTACTGCGCAAAGTTGGACTCCGAGGACGACGAAAAGTCAGGGAACCGAGATACGACATCTATGTGGAAAAACCACATTTCAGCCGGCACTTCCTAATTACTTCGGATAGAATCATCACAAAAGGGAGGGAGAGAATGAGAGAGATAAGTCGAAGCTCACCATATACGGCCATCGACGGATTTGTATGTACTTAGTAGGAACGAGGAGGAGATCGGCGAAAAAAAATTTGGGTGTGAGAAATAAGGTTCCATCTCCGATACAAAAACTGCTAAGTAAGCTAACCGCGAGTTTTGCTTAGTCCTCCATCGACAAAAAAATTACAGAAATAACGTAGCAAAGTAAGACTTATCCTACCTCTCCTCCTCGTACCATGCTCATACACAGTAAGTCTTGTCCCTGGCCTGCAGGTTTATGGAAGGAGCAGCTTCCACGACTCCTCAGGGCTACACCAACGGTTCTCAACATCCTGTAACCGCACCCACAGTTGCTTCTGCTCAGGAAGAGACTGTTACCCCTCCGAAGCGTAAACCAGGCAGACCAAAAGGTAGCGGCAAGAAACAGCTCTTAACCACTGGAGAGCCCAAAGTTAAAAGGCCCGTCGGTCGGCCGCGGAAGGATGGCTTGCCAGCTGGGTCTTTGGGTGTTGTGAAAAGGCCTACCATTCGAAGGTCATCCACGGATGCAACTTATGAGCCAATTGCCTCATCTAGTCAGGTACGGTAACCAATCCATGAGATATTTGCAACCGAAAACTGGAGGCTACACAGGGATTCGCCCAATGGCGCAATGTCAACACCGATGCCAGTGAAGACTCTCAACACCGTTCCTCGAAGCGGCCGACCAGCCTCGCTTTCGAGACATCTCAAGAGGTGGACGAGTGGGCTGAATTGCTGCAGTCTAGGCCCAATATATTCCTCGCCAACCTCCTTTCCTCCCTTTCAGCTCCCAACCCAATTTCCTCCGCCGGACCTAGCGTCGAAGAAGCATTCAAATCGAACCTTGTATCTCTATCTTCAGCACAAGCCAAAGTTACTCAATCCATTCCATCCCTGTACTCTATCCTCAAAACATTCTGGCTGCCATCATCACCTGCATATTTCTCGCTCACAGCATCTGCATCCACGGCTCGAACACCTCCGGAGCATCGATTCCTCTACTGGGACCCGCAACCACTCGTGTTCAATGGAATCCCATGTCCCGTCTGTTCATCCCCCCTCGCGCACAAGGGACGCATTCGTTCTGGCCCGATTAAAGTCTACGACCTCGACAAACCCTTCTTCATCATAGGCTGTGAATATGTGTGTAAATCCGGCACGTGTACTGCTTCAACCTCCCCCGAGGGGCGTAAGTTTGCTTCTACCGATCCTTCGATTCTTCGCTCGCTCCCGGCAAAGTTGAAGGACGAATTTCCGGCGTACTTATTGCAAGGCGAGAATGACTCCGGTAGCGGTGCAAATATATGGTGTTGGAAACCCATGGGTGTATCTAGGTCATTGTGGAACATGGTCAAGGGAGGTCTGAAAATGGGGCTGAATAAGGAAGTCATTATCCGGCTCGTGCGGTCTATACAGAATGGGGTACCGGACGAGACTACCCAGCGAGAGGAAGAAGAGGAAGAGGTCGATGCTGAGCAAGTCGAGGATGAAATCACGGAAGGCATCTACAACCACCTTGCAGAACATCAAGCTGCTGTGGATGATTCGTTCGAGGACAAGTCCGCCGTAGGTGTATCCAGCGACCTGCCTCCTAACGTTTTCTCACTCACAGATCAGCTGAATGAGACTTATGCGGACGCATGGAGGGCCAATGCAGCGACTGTTCCAGCTACTACTCCACCATCCGCTAAATTGTCAGTTCTTGAGCCTGAGCCACGGGCGACGCCTACTCCTACGCCCACGCCTGTTGCCCAGCCCGCGCTGACGCCGACGCCGACGCCACCTGTTCCCGCTGCTGTGCCTCCTCCGCCACCTGCACCTCCCACGCCAACTCTTCTCCCGCCCCCGGTACGTACCACGAGCCCGCCAGTCAAACCACCTACTTCGATTCCCGTGACCACGCCCCCGAATCACATGCCTCATCCCACACAAATCCAAGCTTATGGCG
>JAPEVF010000123.1:0-102604 GCA_029747585.1 Pleurotus djamor | reverse complement strand
AGGGTCCCTGATAAGTTAACTTTTAACAAAAAGTACGACAAAATTATTTCTTTATTGGTCGGTTACTTATTTTGAAGGCATGGTGTTACTTTCGGAAGTACAAAACCCATCGAGTACGATACTTTGACTGTAAGTAACCAATCATTATTGTGAGACGCGCTCGCGTACTATTTCGTTACTAATTGAATCCACTCCCTTAAAGTAACTTTCCATGCGCGCAGTGTTTGTGATATCGAGACTTACTGCTGTCTGCCATTTCCGGTGTCACGATAATCTTCAAATGCCGCACAGTCTCCTCGAAATTCTTGAGAAAATTAACGGGGACTGGATGAGAGAAGGATGTCGTGGTCGCATGCAACGTTGTGAGATGGGAGAGGTCGAGGTCCAAGAGCAACAGCTCCTCTACATACCATCCGTGTCGGACGGAATGCACCTTGAGAGATTTGAGTTTACACAAGGTCGGTTCCTCGTATCGCCGTTTCATCCTCATAGGTGGTTCACTCCCGTGTTCTATTTGATCGAGAACGAGCTCGGTGATCGTGTTGATATTGTACCGACAGAACCGGCGTAGGGAGAATGTACTGGTGATGATGCATTCCGAGAGTTTCAAAGTCTTGACTGGGTGATTCCCAAGGAACTCGACCAAGTTAATCTTATTGAAACACATATATTCGTAGTCCCAGTCCGCGCGGATGAGATGGACCGCATGGAGTGGTTCGAAGTGCAGTTTATGGAGCTGATCAGCCCACCATGGAACAGCCGGCGAGTCCGATGATAAACGTTTAAATTCCAACCCGAGTTCTTTGACATACGCGAGAATACGAGAGGAGGCGAGTGCTTCTATCAATGCGGCACCACTGACATCTTCTGGTCGGACAGTTCGTCGAAGTCGACGCGAAATAACAAGTTTGCGGTGGAGATGTTTGTAGATCGATGTGGTCCAGAGGCTCTTAACGAGAGCGCAGGCCTTCAAAGTGGGAGGGTCGTCTTGGAGAAATCGGAAGACGATGTCCCATATATCAGTTAAGGTTTTCAGATGCTCTGGAATTCGACTCGGAGGAGCAGAAGGTTGAGCGAAGGAGAACGTGAACTGGCTTGATAATGGGAAAGTCGACATGACGGTTTGCCGTCAAGTCACTCTAACTCTCTGCCCACGCGTGCGCCACAAGGCCATATTCACCTCCTGTCTCCATCAGGGACTGAACTTACAATAGGGGAGAAAGCGACGTGAAGTTTCAATTCAACCATTGTTTTTGTCCGATACTCTGTAGTACTAGTATCAGAGTACCGCGACTAGTGAGCATACCTGGATCTTCCTCTTTTGCGCTCAGTTTCCCTTCGAACTTGAACATCCGGAAGTAGTCGAACAATCTTGCTTTCTCCGACTGGAAGTGGCGGCATGACAAGCTTGACTTTGTGTGGGATTAGAAAGTGGCTAGCAAGCTTCAAGTAGCCAGAGAATGGTACGGCCAAGGCAAACACCACATCTATACCGGAATAGACTGGGCGGTCGTTCATCCAACCGTTCATCTGGATCGTCTCTTCCCGGGCGAAATCGACCACGTGTGCGGCTGATGGTAGAAGTAGCTCAGCGTATACTTCGCGTAGCGTCGGGGGAGGGTTGAACTCCGTCAAGTTGGGTAGCGAACCGTCTGAAACTAGATGTAGAGTCTCCAGGATTGAGAAGCGAGATAGATAATCCCACAGACTGATTTCTAAGAACGAATATAAATACCTGCGCAGTCACCAGGATAATATGAACTTACCAGCAAGAAGCATGTCTGTTTTCACGGCCATCTCCAGATGCTGCACAGTCTCTTTGCAATGCTCTAGAAGCTCTATCGAGCCCTGGGTATTGACAAAGGATGACGTGGTGAGGCACAACGTGGTGAGATGGGACAGGTCCAGGTCTAAGCTCAGTAAGTCACTTAGAAGCCATATGTTCCTGTGACTATCGCCATGTATTTTGAGAGTTTCGAGCTGACACGAGAAGGGGTCATCGTATGGCTGCATTCCCACCGGACTAGGAGGGATTGTTAAAGGGCTTTCCAACTCGAGATGGACGATTTGATCGAGAATGAGCTCCCTGATGGCATCGATGTTATGTGGACAGAGAAGTCGGATGGAAAAGGTGCTCGTTATGAGGCATCTTGATAATGTCAAACTTTGGATGGGATGATTTTGAAAGAACTTGGTCAAATCCACCCCGAAGGATGTCGCACCATAGTCCCAGTCGGCGCGAATGAGATGTATTGCCCTCAGCGGTTGAAAATGAAGCCCGCGAAGATGAGGACTCCACCACGGAGTTTTAGCGTAGTCAGAGGAGCGTCGCTTGAATTCCAATCCAAGTTCTCTGACAAATGGAAGGACACGAGAGGATGCAAGTGCCTTCATGAATGCAACACTACTGTCATCCCCCGGTTGAACTGTGTTGCGAAGTCGATGCGAGATAACGAGTTTGCGGTGCAGGTGCTTGTAGATAGATGTAACCCAGTTGCTCTTCACAAGAGCGCAGGATTTTAGAGTGGGAGAGTCATCACGGACAAAGTCGAATACGATATCCCAGATGTCGGTGGAACTTTTGAGATGCTCAGGGATTTTAGGGGCACAAGGCTGAGCGAAGGAGAACGTGTTGAGTAGGGTCGACGATGAAGGGGTCGACATGAAGGCTCGTAACTGCGCTGGTTATCCACGCGGATGCCTCAAGGCCTTCAACTTCCAACTCTTCTATGACCTCCTGTTCTTTTCAGGAGCACAAGGCTCTATAGGGGGCAGCGAAGTTGTCTGCACAACGATCCGCGACATATTGAACGAAGACCAACGCCTGAGATAGGAACGTATATTCCATGCAGCGGATCGATCTAGGTGAGCCTATGGGAGCCTGTAGTGTCACAAAGTCTACTCAGAGTTCTGCAGTTCATCGAGCACTGTCTTCGTCGCCAAAACGATAACCTCCCACTCAGCCTGGTGAATTCTTTCCTCAAACGCATCCTTCGTCTCTCCCTTACGGAATTCAACCTCTCTAACCAGTATCGGCTCTCCTCTATCAACTTCCTTCACCACTCGATGAACCATGACCCCAGATTTCGTGATTTCATGGTTTTGGAACGCTTCATACGCACGATCGATAGCGTGCGTGCCATCGAAAGCTCCGGGCAGTGCAGGATGCAGGTTAATCACAGGTATTGACCCCATCGCCTCCAAAAATCCTTCGCCGAACACGTGCATCCATCCAGCGAGGATGACTGCATCGGGGGACGCTTGCTTTACAATCTTCCCAACTTCGCGATCATATTCCGAACGTGTTTTATCGGGATTCTGCTTGAGGTATGTTTGAAGGGATATGTAGTGCGTTGGGATGGGCGGATTAGCTTGAGATGCTCGCGTCAGGCCGTAAGCTGCTTTACGATTCGATACGACCAGGACAATGGAAGTGTTGGGGAGAGAAGGGGTGTTGACTGCATCGATGAGGGCCTGTAGGTTTGTTCCTACAAATATGCTTGTTGCATTTTATGATTTAGACCGATTAGATGAGATGTAGGCCGACCTGAACCGGATATCAGGACAACGATTCTACGAGGAGAGGTGGCCATGAAGATAAAAAAGTGGATGTGGCAGTGCAATTTGAGCATTGTCCTTGGCTCAAGATAAGATCGTTTGCAAATCCATGAATTCTGCATGACGCCAAAAATACAAAACTGTTACTACAAAAAGAAACGTACACCCAACGTCCGAAGCCTTGGTTTCTTGGTTTGGCTTACTAAATTAGCACCTGGGATACAAAGCAACGTGTCCGCCGTTCAAGCGGAACTGAACGACTTGAACGTTTGAAGTCGCGTTTTGATCTGTTACCTGGGATACATATCTGTGACATTAAAAGGATTGACAATATTTTTATCGGCTGTCGCGCTAGGATTTGCGACATAAGTCTCAATTAAATGAGAGGTATAGGCTACTCACAGGGTCGATATATTCCTCATCTCCTAGCGGCATTATCCTCGCCAGTGCAAGGGCACTCAGAGGGCTGAATATACGAAAATCAACCGAGATACCAGGCTTCAGAGGCAGCGAGACCACGACCAAAAAAGAGGGAATGCCAGCGATTACGTGAAGATACTGGGTCCGAAGCAGAAACTGTGGGTCCCAGTCATCGCTACCGAATATATCGGGGAAATCACTCATGGTTTTTAGTTCAACCCTTGGTTCCGATGGATCCAGGGAGTAACATGCAACCGGTAGCTCGTTTTTAGGCACAGTTGGCCTCTCTTCTATGAGTGCATCCTCGATGATGTCGTAGAAGCCGTTGGCGGAGCGTCTCACTTTCTCTTGGAGACCTAAACGAAGGAGACCTCTACCGTTGGCAGACCGGATAAGATGGTGATTGGCTGAAAATATTTTCTCAGCAGAGTGTTTATGAAGTCATAAAGCTCATTACCTCCACAGAGCCGGAAAAGTTTGCATATATTGCGATGGTCATTATGCCAATCCTTTTTTTGACATTCGGTCGAGCAGTATCGAAAGACTCGACACCCAGAGCACGTCTTTAGGGCATAATTTTCAGGGCCCTTCCCGCACTACATACGCGGCGGCAATGAAGGTCAGTTCGAGGATTAGACAGACTCTGGAACTAACCGTCCGACAAACATCCAAATTCTTAGCGATCACCCCAGCCATTCGGGTTTCAACTTCAGAGGCTTCTAACATGCGATCGAGACTTTCCCATGCCGAGTCATGACTCGAGTGCGTAGGCAGTCCGTGTAGCTTCTTTGTATATTTTATGGTCGAAGGGAATATAAGGGCCAGGAGTCCAACGGAGTTGATAAGCCCGTCGAACACCCTAGTGTTGGGCGTCTCGAGGTCAGCAGTATGCCCTGGAAGTTGGGTGCGGAGCTTTTTGACAATCCCAAGATGCAGGATATGCTCTAACGAATAGTAGTTGGGCGAGGCTGGGCACGAGAGGATGAAGTGACAATACGGGGGAATGATACTGTCCAAACGTTCTGCCTGATCGGAATCAGCGCCGTACTGGGAAAAAACGCGAGGTCGATCATCGATAAGCCATCCCACAGCGACAGTCAACCGTCGAACAAGCGGGATGACCTCGATCTCGGGGACGAGTTGGAGAAATTGGAAGGAGAAAACTTCGAGTGCATGGTAGACTGCTTGCAGGAGGGAGAGATAGGCACGCTCGGGCTTCCTTTTACTGGCACGCATTTTGTGCAGGTGTTTTTCCACAGCGGCAAGGTGAAGTTGAGAAACGGCGGAGACGCCACCATACATAGCGATTTTTCCAGGGGTGTTTTGTACGAAAATTCGCTGGATAAAATTCGCAACAAGGTAGGCGGCGCCTTGTTCAATCGAGAGTTGATCCGTGTTGTCTTCGTCGATGTCAATGAATACGAGCTTTTTCCATAAGTCGTAGATGCAAGAGGTGAGATAATGGTCTGCGGAGAGATCGACCGAGCGCTTGGCACGATTGATGAACTTCATAATATCCAGGAGCGTCATTTCAAGTATAGGCGAAGGAATATCGGCAGGTATCTCCTTCAACCCTTCTGAATCTACATTTGAACCAGGATGGAAGTAGTGTGTTTGGAGGAATGTAAGCCACGGAAACACTGTAGAGTTGTGCTCAGTGAAAACACCCATCACCAGAGGAATTTCAGAGATAGGTGCAGATATGGAAACGGTAGCAAGGGAGCTCATAGAGACGATCGCACAGCGGATAGACAGCTGAACGGGTTCCTCCATTGTCCACTCCGTGGGGACAGTGTCAAAACCCAGGCAAATGGCTGAAGCAGCTACAACGAGCTCTGATTTGTCCGGGGCATGTCCGAGCAGGTGTTTGTTTAGCGTCTTGATTTCCGTCAAGGACCCAGCGTTGGCCTTCTTGACAAGAGACTGGAAATAACGTAAAATTGAGTCATGGATCAAACTTCTCCGGATGGACATCTACCTTGAGTGGCTCGCTGAGGGCTGATAGCTTCATACGACCTCTGGCACCATTGGCGGAATTGTGGCTCTGTGAGGGCTCAGTGCGTCCCCGAGGCCAGATTGAACGAGGAAGCATGACAAGACAAACTTGGTAGTAATAGGCGCTAAGGGACGTTGCTTAGCGCTCGCAAATCTAGTATAGGAGAACAAAGCTAGGAGACCGGGGAGAGGACATGTTGACAAGTCAAGCCAATCTACTGCAATACGATGTGGTGGTTTACAAGATAACATATGACAGATATCCTAAGTTGGGGCCTGTCAATAGCGGACGGAGCTTTCTGTGCTGGGTAGAATGCTTTACCAGCCGCATCAAAAACATGCAAATGGGACGTAGCGCCCACGAAGAGTCACTACATTCTTGATACACGCTAGTCCAGGGCCGGCACCTTCAAGACGGTCCCTGACCAACATATACTAGCTGCTAAATCATGATGATCATGTCTTCGTGGTATCTATGTAAGTGCGCCTTGATATCGTTCGCCAGGGAGCCTTACAACCATGGTGGCAGTCTGTTCACTCTGAGTTCAGAAGGTAGCCGATGTGAAAGCGTGTTTAACGTTTACCCACTTACTATCAGCGGGTCCCTTCTACAATATGAGGACGGCTTGGCAACAGTCCCGCGTTTGGCACAAGACCAACGACTCCAAGCGTGTATAAAGGGCTTAACATATTGATCTCAAGAACCCCAGGACGAACGGGTAAAGAGACAACAATTAAGTGAGCCGGATATCCATTCTTCCGCAAGGTTTCTGTGATCTTGAGCATGAGCTCTGGCTGCCAATCATCGCTGAGAAATATCTCTGGAAAATCAAGGAAGCGTTTGACTTTGATGTCGGTCATCGCGAGAGCGGGATTGAGGTCGCAATGAAGGATTGGTATTTCGTTAGAAGGGACTGTCATAGCTGCTGTAGAAAGAGCCGTTTTCATCGCCGCGTAAAAAGCAGAATCGCGTCGTACTTGCTCTTGGACCGCAATTTGAAGGAAGCCTGTTGCACGGGTAGTTCGAATGAGGCGGTGATCGGCTGGCACATTCGGTCAGTGTGAGCTTGTTACGAGGTGGAATGTAAGCACCTCCGCTGAGCCGAAAGAGCTTGCAAAGCGTGCGGTGATCGCGAGCCCAATCGATCCGTTGGCATTCACTAGAGCAATACTTGTAAACATAACAGCCAGAGCATACCCGAAGTCGGTCTTCTTCAGGACGTTTTNGAGCACTATCGCCTCTGTGAGTAGACGTTAGGGAAGCTAGGTAGAGTAAAGACAAACGGTAGAACACAAATCCAACTGCCGAGCCATGTTACTCGCAGATTCATTGAACCGTTCCATTAATTCGATAACACAGTCGAATTTGCGCCATTGATCTTCCCGGCTCACACAGGCGTTCAAAGCATAGGCCTTCTTCGCAAGGCGGAAGCTAGAATGGGAGCTCCGCGAAAGGCTACCGAAGGCGTCGATAACTTGGTCAAGCAGAGAAACACGATTTGGCACTAGATAGTCAAGACCAGGAAGCCCCGCTCGCAACTTCTCCGCAAGCCCTAGCTGAACCGCGTGTTCCACGGAGTAGTACCCCGGCGTTGTCGGGCAGAGACCAAGAAAACGGCAATAAGCACACACATTGTCGTCCAGCAGGTAAGCGTTGTTCGATCGTACACCATATGTAGAATGGGCTCGGGGCCGATCATTGATCAACCATAAAACGGCGTTGGAAAGGCGCTCGACCATATTAGACACTTCGGCAATGGTACACCGAGCGAGAAAGCCAGCGTTGAAGATACGCAAGGTATTGTGTAACGCTTGCAGCAGCGCAGCATAAGGATGAGAACGCTTTCCCTCGCTAGCCGTCATTTGGTCGATATATTTGTCTACCGAAGCTAGGTGAAGATGGATCATTGGGGAGACGCCACCAAAGATTTCGAGATTGCCCGGTGGTCGAGGCTGAAAGTCGCGTATGATGGAATCGGCTACAAGGACGGCGGTGCAGCCTTCAATCGCGAGGCAGGGGTCGTTCGTTTCATCAATACACACGGGCACAAACTTTTTCCACAGACTAAACACTGTGGATGTGATGTATTCCAAGTCGTGAAAGTCGACGTCATCCTTGTACGTAGCAAGTAATCTCACGAAACCAAGGATGGTTTGTTCGACCATAGTATGAGCAACATCAGGAAGGAGTCCCTTGCTTATTCCGGAATGACGGTCCGGCCCTGGGTGGAAGAAGTGGATTTGGATGAAGGAGAGCCAGATAAATATGGCGACATTGTGTCTTGTGATGAATGCGAGCATGGGCAGAGCGTGCTTTGGGTCCTCGCAGACGGCAAGAGCAAGGGTCGCGAGTGAATGCAAAGAAAGAGCCGCACATTGGATCGACTGTTGCACAGACGGTTCCAGAGACAACTGAGCAGGAACGGCGGCCACGACGATGCCTGATATAGTGGCTAGGGCAACACGAAGACAGTCCTCCGCTGGTGGAACGCGTTCGATCAGCTCCGTATGTAAAGCCTTTATTCCCGTTAGCGAACCAGTGGCCGCCTTGAGGGCATGAGACTGGGCAAGAACCATAAATTCAGTCAAGATGTATCTGTAAAAGACAGTGACGCCAACCTTCAAAGGGTCGTAAAGGGTCGCGAGTTGTAAGCGTTCCGCTGCGAGACCAGGAGCATGTTGACTTCTTGCGTGTGCAGTTTCTCTCTGTATCGTGCGTGCAACTTCTGAGCGTCCATCTTGGTCCATGAGCAGAGGTTGCAGGAAGGCAAGTTGTGAACAAAGCGACGGCGACAAGTCGTTGCAACCTGGGGTTATTAGGCCAGCATACCCCTACTTAAGCGTCAGTCACGTGGCCGTACGTGGTTCGCCTATTTCGTGACTCCGAGCTCGTCGTTTCGGACGACGCTGAGCCCGACTTTGGGCACTTCTTCAGTATTCATGCTATGCTATGCTATGGATGCTCTTCTATTAGCTTCCGCATGTGCTCACGTCTTACTTTCACCATATAACAAAGTCGAGGAGAGCTTCAATTTACATGCCACCCATGATGTTTTGGTGTACGGAATCCAACCCTCTGAGTCTTCGACCTGGGACAGCGGCGGATACAGCAATTTGTATAAAGTGAGTCTTCTCATTCCCAGAAGAACTACATCTTATATCTTGTATCTCAACGTTGACAGTACGATCATTTCACGTTCCCTGGAGCCGTTCCAAGGACGTTCATCGGGAGTGTCATTTTGGGATACCTTGCGGTGCCGTTCATCTATTTGGGAGACTTTCTGGGTGTTTATCAAACCAAGATTGACGGACAAGTCATAGGTACGCTCCTTCTTGCGCTTGCTCGCAACCATCGTTCCGGGACTCAAGTTCTTGTAGTTCGCCTTGTGCTTGCCTCGATCAACGCCTTTGGGTTGATACTCATCCGACGCGCCGTATCTTCTCGCTTTGGACATAAGACCTCGAGGATCTTCACACTTTTGACTGTCTCGCAGTTCCACCTACTCTTCTGGATGGGTCGCACGTTACCGAACATGTTCGCACTTTTTCCCGGTCAGTCCCCATCCACGTCCTCATGTCCCCTTGCTCATTGGTTACGGAAGTCAATTTATCTACTTCAATACTCATATCACCATACCGTAACGCTTACGCCCAACGAAGGACTTCTCTGAAAGCCATATGTATCTTGGTCTTCACCACCGTCATCTTCCGCGCAGAGCTCGCCCTTCTCCTCGCTCCCATCGTTGTACAGCATTTGTATAGAGCTATATACCGCTCAGGAACATTTTTCTCTACGGTCAAACAACTCATTATGGTCGGAGGCCTGACTGCTGCTGTTTCCATTGGTGAGCAGCACATTCGGCCTGTCTTATACGTCTACTTAATGCAATTGGTAGCTTTGACGACAGTCGTTGATTCGTACTTCTGGGGGCGCTTTGATGCACCACTATGGCCCGAGTTCTGGAGTGTCTGGTTCAACGTTGTAGAGGGTAAATCGGTTGAATGGGGTGTACGTCGCTCCCTGTCCCTCATTTCTCTCAACATACTGAACATGACATAAAGGTATCGCCATATCGAATGTATCTGGCCTCCTCACTCCCCAAACTCCTCTTGTCGGCGTATCCTCTGTCATTATTGCCCCTACTCGCGCCTGTCCGAAGGAGCAGAGTCAGGTGAGCATCCCTCCTACTACCAGAAAAGCCTCTGACCCTTCTTCCCGTTGTCTGGCAGATCTGCGGTTTTCCCCTACCTAACCTTTGTCCTCCTAATATCTTGCCTTGCACATAAAGAGTGGCGCTTCATAATATATGTTGTTCCCGCATTCAACATATCCGCTGCGCATGCCCTTACCTGGGCTAGCAACATCCAGTAAGTGGTTCATTCCAATGTTCAACTAAGTCTCAGTGTCTCCAGATCATCAAAGTCGATGCAACGACAACGGCTCGCTGATATACTTGCCTTGCCACGCAGGCTATTACCATACTTAGCTATATCAGCTAATGTCGTCTTGACCATCATATTGGTACTTGCTTCGAGAAGAAACTATCCTGGAGGCGAGATCATGCAACTTTTGGATGCTAAGCTAGTCGAGTCGCATTTGACAACAGGTGCGGGACGATGTCATTTCGCTTCTACCTTTGGCTGAGAATGCATCGGTTATATAGCGCACGTCCATATTTCCAACCTCGCAGCGCAAACGGGGGCATCTCTATTCTCCCAGACTTTTTCGCCCCCGCATCTGTTGAGACCTCCATCAACCCAACTCTCCGTCAAGTACGATAAAACTGAATCTCTTTCACCCCTGGAGCTCGTTTCTGAGGAACGCAATTTCACACACCTTATCATCGAGGAGCCACCTTCCGTGTTTCTTGGTGCTCTTCCTCGGAGCCTCCGTCATCAATGGGAAGCCATAGGCTCCGTCCGTGGTTTTGACAGATGGGTCATCCTGGATGATTCATTGGGTGACCCTGTCAAGAGGTCGACGACGATAAAGGCCCTCGTGGAAGGCTTGAAGAAACTTCCTCTAGACCCATGGAATTCGGATAAATGGGCAGATGTCGCATCTTCAATCCTTCATATGGAACAGACCGAGAAGCTATGGATCGTAGAGAAACGTAGCTAAGTCTGACCCCGACATGTAATTGTAAGTATAGAGAGAAAGTTCAAATCGCCAGTCGGTGTCCACGCACGTTCCTTCAGAGATCCGTCAACGACTCCTCTGGAACGCCAAAAAGGCTCGGCTAATTCTGGAGCACCCTTTGGAATATAAATTGGAGGCACTGATGTTCCTGTCCTTTACCTTGAACATGAACTTCCTGACCCGCCGCAGTACCACCGAAAAGCGATACCCTTGGACTATCGTTCTAAACCCGCCTCCTCCTTCACCTCCCCTTCCGCCTATACCAAGCCTCGAGGAGCCTAGATCGACCGGGCCGTCCATCAGACCTCCTGAACCCGGGTACCCCTCCGACGAGGCGTATTACTATCAGCAGCAGCAGCCCCTGCCTCATCCATCCATGATCCCCAGAGGGGATCTTCATGGAATGTCTAATCCAAAATACGCGTCGATATCCATGCATCTCACGTAAATCTTATTTGCTTGTCCGGACTCCTCCAGGTCATTATGAACATCTAGTGATCGTTTGAGGTTTTATCAATTCTCAGCGACGGACGTTGATGTGGTCAGAGATGGTAAGGCTCACATCGACCTCATGACATTCCTTTCACTGAAATTATTAGCCATCCGCCAATCTAAGTTCGACATCCAGGTACATAATGCCCTTAAATGATCATCCACCGTACTGATGGGACAATCATTCCTGCCAGTCAGAACAACCCTACTTTAGTTGCCACGAAATTAAGCTCAGAGGTACCCCATGGGTGCCTACTAATACTACGGAAGTCAATAATTCACGTCTGCTTTTGGTATGTCCCAACAAAGTTGCTTCCACCGTTTACCTGAACAACTACCATCCCTCAGTGTTATATATTGGCGAATCTATACAACTCTGGATGGGTTATCAGAGCTAGTACGAACGTTAGTCGACACGCGGTTCGTTCACCCTTTCCTTTATGACCCAAGTGAAATGACATAGCTTATGCGCCCCTTTAGGCAGATAAAGACAACTTACTGTTCCGATACCAATACCCAGCACCCCCATTGTGCGAATGGTTCGCCATATCGTTCATGTGGGGAGATCGCTTGAAGCTCTTGGGAGCTCCTATGGATCTTCGGCTACCCATTGGTAATTACCTCCCGCAGCCTATCGTCGCTGGATTGTCCTGACAATCATGCCCTACCCCGTAGCCGAGATGCTAGGGCCACTCTTGCAGAAGGAAGGTGAGAGTCGTCCCTGTAATTCTGTCAAGTTCTGTTCAGGCTGACTACCTGGACGCACAGAAATGAACCCATCTGGCTCATAGCAAGTCCCTGTTTGTGTCGCTCCTCTATGCCCTTGACGTTTGTTTCAGCGACTTCAAATGCCGTGGTTTACCTTGGAGAGCCTCTGATGGCGCTGATTTGGTCGCAGCGAAGATAATCGTTCTCCGCCTCATTGAGGTCCTGGAGATGAATGGCGTTCTCCTGTATGTTTCCGTAGACAACAATAACTTTGTCAGCGTAAGTCAGCCTCTAGTATCACGCTATACTGTACTGACTGCCGCTCTTAGAAAGATAAGGACGCGAAGCCGCTCGAATATGCTGATACTTGGTACTGTTGCCGACAAATTGGATGGAATTCAGGAATGCCTTTGCTCCGATGACATACAGGCTGCATATCCTCCCAAATGTCTTCATCAACGTTCAACTCGAAATTCAAGTTACGAGTCCTGAGTGCAACGAAGGCTCGTTGATACGAAACGAAGTTTCTCTTAGCATCAGCTTTTTCGTGGGATAGCTCGGTAAGCCCTCCGATTGGCCAATTGCCTCTAGCGCCCGTCTCTGATTGGATGGCCTTTGTTTATGCTTTATTTGTTCGTTTTGCAAANGTCACGCCTCTCTTTTCTTCCCACGCCGTGGTCTGGACCGCACCAGACTCGCCCCTCTCCAGCCTGCTTTCGTGGAAAGCTTTTCTCGGCCTTCTCAAGAGACTCAACTGATGATCATCCTCTCGTCATAGAGGTAGGTTTCCAGCCTACTCTCGGCCTCGAACACTGCAGTAATATGAGAGGCGCACCCACTCCCCTTCTGTTTACGTACCCCGATCGTCGTCACAGTCCGGACGTCCAAGTCTCAAATGCTCGCGCCTCCTCGATTCAACCTACCTGTCTAGAATTCTTCCCATGCTTGCTCAAAACCTGTCTTATGGACTCGAACGGACTTACTTTCATTTTGATACCGGAATTCAATATTGTTACAGGAAGGCAACACCTATGGCATGTATCTTTGCGTTATGTAAGATGTTGTTCAACCCATTTGACATTGATACTGAACTTCTTCCCACTGCCCATGGCCAATCAGCGCTGCAGTCTTGTCCTTAAAGATGGCGCGTGGAGCCCTCTTTCGTCTGATTGAAGGGGTCGGTCCCACAGAAGGTCAACGCCGTCTTTGATCCCATTATCTTGACGATCGTCTTTGAAGGGCATGCGACTACCTTCACATGCGCTGCCGAAGTTCACGTCTGGAAAGCTCTTGTCTGGTCAGACGCTTTGGATGATCTGCAAAAACTGCGGCAAAGGTCAAGAAACCATTGTACCATAAGATAAGGTGGAGACAAAGTGGTGAATGTACACATTGACAGTACTTATCCCTCATGGGGTGTGCACTCTCTGCGGTTGTGGGGGTCGCATAAAGTTTGTCGATGTCATGTCCACCACGTCCGACTTGCATACCGATCAGCAAAACAAAGATACGTGAGTGACTGACACAATCGCAGTTTCAAAACAACTCACATACGTTTCGTAGAGATCCTACAAACGTCCTCCCGGTGTTCTTCCGGCGTTCCAGGCCTATTTCAAAAATTTGACCATGAACGCGTCCTCCGTGGTCGAAATTTTGAAAACTCGACCTAGCCTTTCATAAACATGGGTGAACGTCCGCGCATGACGTACCAACTCGGGGGTATAGTTTGATTTGGCCGGCGTTTCGGCGTTTTNGGAGTTACTCAATGACTTTCTGTGATGTCTGGAGGAATCACGAAAAACTAAGATAGGTGAGTAACACGAACACCAATGGCTACGAATTAACTCACATATGGTTTGTATAGGTTGTACGACCTTACCCCCAGCGCTCGTCTTGCGTCTCCAGCCATTTTTCAAGATTTCAACCATGGAGCATGGCCGAAATTTTGAAAACTCGACTAACCCCTTCGCAAACTTGGGTGGACGTACGCGCATGACGTATGAACTCGGGTGTACAGTTTTGGACTGCCAGCGTTTCGGGGTTCTGGAGTTATTCAGGCATTTTCGATCGGTCGGGGGGGAAACCAAAAGTACTGTCCGTCACATCGATGTGGATGCCTTTCAACTGACACTCAACGACTTATAGATGACTCACCTTCAAGGCGCAGCAAGAACCTAGTCGACACATCAAGGTACGAGCTCGGAAATCGAGAAATTCAAGATTTTGCGCGGATTTGATGACCTCGGGCAAAAATATCATAATCGCAGCCTTGCCTTTTGTGAGCTCGGTTGGAGGTGCGTGTGTAACCCAGGAACTCGGCCGTATAGTTGGATTAGGGCAGCGTAACGGTGTTGGTGACTTATTCGAAGATTTGTGTTGCGGCGGGGGATCATGGTCATGGCCTGGATTTCGTTGTCAGGGCTTTCGGAGTGATGTCAGACAACGTAGGGATGACGTATGTACCGTGAAGTTCCAACGATAATCTAACCGTTCATTCCAGATTTGGACGGAGAAATCAAGATTTCTGCGGGGAGGAGGAAAAAGTGAAAATGATACATCGTGAGTGATATAGTCAATGAAACAGCTTAGGAATACTTACATTGTCATCAAAGATTATCTTGAATCGCTTCGCATGCGCCGCATCCATGGGTTTTCACAGATTTCAGATTCGCGGTCAATGGGACGACCAGAGCACCGAAATCGCAATTTCGCGATTAGCGCCTTGTAAACTCGGTCAGGGCTGCCGATATGATGTAGGACTCTGTGCGTACCAGAATTACCGACTGATAGTTTAAGGTCGTCGCGCAATTCTTGAATTCTGCGGTCATGCAGGGTTTGGGTAGGTAAGTTCGAAGATTTCATCTATAAAACCAAGTAGTACTGAGTGTGGTGACCTATGATCTCTCTCTGCTGTTTGATCTACATACTTGGACTCTAGGGCCTCTCTGTGGGCTTGGTACCTGTATCTGTCAGACTGTCTGCATTTAATGGACTTCGTGCGACAGAAAATGAAAGGACTCGTATGCCGTGCCGTGGCAACGGCCCACAGACCAAGTTGCTGCAGATTGCGTGTTGTATAGCCCCTGGTGCCATTGACACCCCTTTTTCGAAGGTTAGGCCTTGTTTGATTTGCAACGCCTCCTGCCGGTAATATCCATCTAGAGGGTACAAGGCTGGGCTCTGGGGGCACTGGGAAGTGGGTCCCATCATCTACGAGTCATTGTAGTCAGGAAGTGTCGTTTGATTTTGTAAATACCCCTGAAATTGATGACTCCTTCGGTTTTTTTCTCGAATTTTTTTTCATCATCTGCATATCTCTTCCACGAGCGTGAGCCTGTGAGTGACCAGGTCCGTCGTCATCGCTAGCGATGATGAGAACGATTTCTGGGCTGGGACGGCTGGGACGTCTTGACTTTAGGAGACACTTCGCTGATAGACGCCCTCGAACCAGTCCTTCCAAAACCATGAAGGTAAATCCCATTCAATATCACCATTTCCTCAATAATCATTTGTCGTAGGTCGCCGTAGAGGGCTGCTGTCATGGAGAGCTTGATGCAATATATAGCCATGTTGAATCTCTGGAACGAAGGCACAACTACAAAGTTGACCTTTTGCTGATTTGCGGCGACTTTGAGGCAATCAGAAACAATCGCGACCTCCAATGCATGGCGGTTCCCGACAAGTACAAGCAGCTCGGAGACTTTCACAAGTTGTCGCCTTGATTAAATCGTAATTGGCTAGTCCTCATTTCATTCGTTAGATACTACACGGGCGAGAAAAAGGCTCCCATCTTGACCATCGTCATTGGTGGGAACCATGAAGCATCAAATTATTTTTGGGAGCTGTGAGTGATACTAGTGGCATGGATTCTAGTCGTTGACGAAACATAGGTATCATGGTGGGTGGATTGCGCCGAACATATACTTTTTGGGACACGCTGGTTGCATTCGTGTTGATGGCATCCGGATCGCCGGAGCCTCAGGAATATTCAAAGGCCACGATTTCAGGAAAGGTGTGCGTCTTTCCCTTCTATTCTTCCCTTTGCTCACATAAAATCTCAGGGCATTATGAACGGTTGCCGTATAGTCAAGGTTCTATGAGGAGCATCTACCACATCCGAGAATTCAACATCCGCAGGTTATCACTGGTGCGAAGTTCTCTAGTCCCGAGTACAAGGGATTGACCTTGAGTTCGTAGCTTTCGTCTCCAGATATATTTCTGTCACACGACTGGCCCCAATCCATTGAGCAACACGGGGATGTGCAGGGCTTACTGCGGCGAAAGAAGTTCTTGACCGCCGATGTTCGCTCGGGTAGGCTTGGGTCGGGGCCTCTTATGGGACTTCTTCAGACCTTGAAACCTTCTTGGTGGTTCGCCGCACACCTTCATACGCGTTTCGAGGCTCTGGTCAGCCATGGGCCCCCGCAACCAGTCGCTTCGGTGGAGGGCACCAATCCTGATGAAATTAACATCAGTGATGACGACGATATCCCTCGAAATCCTGACGAAATCACGTTGAGTGATGAAGAAACCGAGGTCGCACCTCCTCCGGTTCCTTTACCACCACCTAAGGAAACCAGATTCCTCGCCCTTGACAAATGCCTTCCTAACCGCCAGTTCCTTGAGGTGAGGCGATCGAAACTTTGTTTGCTTGCTTGGTTTTGATTATCCAGGTGGTAGATATTTCAACCCCAAGCGACCCTCTCGCTGGCGAGGGTCGTCGCATGCCTACGCTCACCTTTGATCCTGAATGGCTAGCCATCGTACGTGCGTTTGACACGCACTTCAGCCTCACTTCCATGCAGCCCGCCTTCCCTGATGAAGCTGAAGCTCGGGCTGCGGTGGCACGGGAACTTGAATGGATTGAGCAACACGTGCAAGCTGATAAGCCTGTCGACGAGTGTCAGCAATTTGCATGCACGGCTCCTGGTCCTGGCTCTGAAGGGACGGACGCGAGACTACAACGTGAGTCAGGTTCATTGTCATCTTTCACTTCTTGACGTGCTTCTTTCAGCGCCGGCTTACCGAAATCCCCAAACGGAGGCCTTTTGCTCAATGCTTGGTCTACAGAGCAAGATCAACGTCGATTAAATCTACTCTAGTCTATAATTTCGAAGAACACTCCCCACTCATGATTGGTTCAATATTATCCCGCTCCTCTCACGATTGCGTGTCTGATGAGTGTAAGGTGAAAGTCCGTTCGTTTCGCTAACAATTCTTGGAAGGCTTTTGCCAAGCTTTTGCGCCTCATCTGTCAAGCCAGTCAAAATGTATGTTCGGTGCAAGTGGTTCATTCGCAGACTAAATTACTAGATCACAGGAAGGATTACAATTAAGAACCACAGAAGTCACAAAGGTGGAGGGGGAGGAACGGAAATTATTAGGCAAGAATATTCGTCATCAAGTACTGACATGAAGGAGACGTTGAAAAGCATGGAGCAAGAAAAAAAGACAAGAAAATCTTTTGCTCCCCTTCCGGATGAAGAGAAGTCGCTCTTTGTTCGTGAAACTTCGTTAGAGCGTCTCTAGGAGACAGGCTGCGCCCCCTTAGACGGTGACTGGGGGGTTGTTGGTAGTCATGGCAGGGGGGATGGACTTCTCGCCACGGACAGAGGAGTTCGAGTGAGGCAAGTCGCTGGATGGAGAAGACCAAGCGTTGGAATGTCCACGGCCGGTGGAGACCAAGGCACCAATGAAGATGGTGACAGAGTAGAGGAGCACTAAAGGTCCGTCAAGATCAGAGCACTTGTAACATATCCACCAGATCGATGCTCACAGATGATGAAGGTAACATATGCTACGGCCTGGACACCCTCGAGTTCGTGGCAGATCTTGTTGGCAACACCGCCTAGGGGATACTTTAGATCAATCATGAAGAAGAGGTAGCAGACCGATCTTACCAAAGTGCTTGCATCCGCCGGGGAAGTGGTCGATCTTCTCGGAGGTGGCAACAGCACCAGTGGCGAGCCAGAGTCCCCACAAGCAGACTAAATAAAACGACGTTAGTGAGATGTCATGACATCCATATGAATTGACTGACAGAGCCAGATCAGTTCGAAGGCAACCGTGGACGTGAAAGCATTGGAGGTGAACAAGCTGACAATGAGCCTGTTGCCAAATAGTTAGTGACTGTCGAGTCCAACCCTCGGTGGAGCTGACATACATGATAGGAAGAGTCAGGACTGTCAATGCCGAGGTCGCGATACTCAAACCCTCAATGGGCCACGTCTGTCCCCTCTCATGGAGCAGGCGAGTGAAGTGGCCACCGAGACCGAGAACGACCACGCCGAACATGAAGGCGAGGGCTATGCTTGAGGTCAGTACTGGATACAGTCGAGCACAATTGACAACTTACACAAGGAAATCCATCGAATAGCGGAGAAAGCGGCAGCCATTATTAGTAGAGCGTAAGTTTTAGGTTTTGCTTGCAACGCTAGTTGGCGAGGATGCACTGAAGGGGATGGGGGCTGAGTTGACCATGAGACAGCTTGCTATTTAAAAGGGTGCGTACAGTTGCTTGTTTGCTTGGTTTAGCAGATGAAACGGAGGAGAACCGCTGTGAGGTTTGCTGACTTTCCGTTCTCCTTTAAATATCCACAGGGGTCCTAGCTCAGGGAACCGACACGATGAAGTCATTTCGACGCGACCGAGATTCGCGGTTTCGCCACACACGGTTATCAGCGAGGATTTATCATCCGTTCCCGGTCTGGTCCCGTCTCATCATCTTCCGAATGCACCGAAATGGTTGTTCATAGCTCGATCTGTCGTTGATGATGGGATATAAGGCGGTAATGCCCTACTCGACGCAGTCTAGCTACTGAATGTTCCATTCCATCGCCAATGAGAAGCTCTTGTTCTCCCCCCTCCACGGTATTAGGCCCCTTCAAGTTCCTGCACAACTGTTTTGCACGCGCATAAGGTGCGGTTCTTCTGGGTATTCTAGGTCTAAGAATGAAGCGAAGTATTGATCAGGGTATACAGGATGCGATCATTCGGAAACGGGGTATCGGGTCGAACGACGTCAGAAGTCTCAATCCAGTACAAAAGCTGGTATATTACCACGGGAAACGTGGGCGGCGGAGGCGTCGGTTGTGGTGATGAACTTCGCATTAAAGTTCGAGCGGTTTCAATGTATGACGTGAGTACAGAAAGCCTCGTGTTCACTTGTTTTCGGATCCAAGAACCATATGTTTCCGACATTTCCCTCCAGCTAGATGACTTGGGGCAGCTATATTGCCGATAAGCGCTTTTCTATGAAGCGATGAAGAGGGTACTTGCGGGAGGCCCAGGTGCGAGGCCGAGTTCAGGTCATCGAGCCGATGGGAAGATGCACACGAGCCCACACCAGAAGGCATTTCCAGACCCACAGGTGATGATGCTGATAGACCTTCGTAAATATAGTACACAATAGAATCGACGGGTCACCAGAAGGCCAAGCCTCCACCTGCTTCTCCCCACCTACGCCGCAGGCATCGTAAGACTCTGTCATCATGAACATATTCGACCCTTCACTCACAAGCATTTTTGGTGTATGTTACCTTCGGCGACCTTGAACTCGGCCCGGTGAACACAGTACACGGATGAGGGTTTGAAAATTTCAACCACGCTTCAACGTTCAACATTTAATATTTAAGTCTCATAGATCTCATATCTCAGGGATTTGTATCTCTCGTAATGCAAGACCACTCTTTCACCCCTTATCAAATGCTCCTGAAGCACAATGGGTGGAACTGACTTTCTTACAGACAATGGATCACGCGCATCTGTAATCCGTCCTGTACTCAAAACTCCGGAATACCACAGAGGACTTGAATGTCAGGTGAGTCCACTCACTCCGATGAGTCAATGTTAGGACATGCTGACTGGGATAGCTAATAGTGAATGATATCTCGACTTTGACGAAGCGGAAGGGTCTAGAATGCAAGCGAGAACCATCAATTCACTATCGTGCAACCTGAGAAATATGAAGGCCTGATTGGCTGAACCCGCCTGTCCTGCCACCACATCCTCGGGTAACCAACGAGACCGCTGCGCACGGTATTTCGCTCCCATCACTTGAAGCAAGGATACCGCTGATGTTGTTCTAACTTGATGATCGTCATAAGTTCTAGTAGTTTCTTTTTAGCGTCGGGTTCCCGAATAGAAGGCGTCGGTTGAGGAGTAAGCTTTCCGCCTAACCCAGTTGTTCGACCGAGGCCCCACTGAGTCGGTGAGCACGAAGCCGTGGCGCTGCATTCTTAGACGGTGGGGTAAGCTCTCAAAGACACATAGGCACTAGTCGTAGCTGCCTCCAAACCCTTTCTCATGAATCCAATTCAGGGACCTCCTATAGATTGCCCCAAACCCCTTTCCCCATCCAGTCGACTCGTTCTGAGCATTCATTAGGGTGATCAAAACACCTCCTTCCATGGGGAAGAACCGGGATGGGATGTCGGAACGGTATCACTGCTCCTCACAGGATCAGACCATTTGCGTCTACCACTTATGCCAAGGGAAAGGAGGAGGATGGTGTAAAGCATAACTGGGGGAAATTAATTAGTTTCATTAAGGCGATAGAACCCAGACCGGGGGGAGGCGAAAGAGGGGGGATGAATACGCACGTAAGAATCCGTTGACGTACGAAACCCCTTCTATGTCTGAGCCTTCACCACAAATATCTTTACCAAGTTGAGCTAAATAACATGAGGCATGAGCTTCTGTTCAAGTCGGGGCGTGTGCTTGGTATTACAATTCGTGTAATAACACCCCTCAGGGAAGTGGTCCAAGCGAGTTTGAGTGGAAACCGCACCAATAGCAACCCAAAGAGCACACAAAATGCCTTGACGTCATTGAATTATTATTGAGCAAGAAGGGCAGGATAATAGGGTCGCACCAGTGAGAGATGCTTCTGCTGCTAGCTTCGACGTAATGAAGGTAGTTGGCGAGAGGAATCTGAGAAATAGTTAAAATCACGTCAAAAACTTGAGCGAAGCTCGTACAATGTCAACATTCCGAGGAAGGTGATCAAACCGAGGCCGATTCCGAAGCCTTCAGCAGGAAAGCTATCTTCAATGTTACGGCCTTTCAAGTTGGCCATCAGATGAATGTCCAAGCCTAACACAACGAGGGAAAATGCGATGACGATCCCTGGGATGTACGATTCATGGGAGTTAGTCTTAGCGTCCAAAGCTGTACAAGGAGCTTGTGAAGCTCACCTAGTACGAACATGCGTAGAAAGGGCACGCCCTTCATTTGGATAGGCCTCGAACAGTAGAGGTTGATAAAGGGATCTATGTTCCTTCGAGGAAATCGCTCGCAGAGCGTTCAGAAAGGGCGGCAGAAGTGACGTCCCGGGTAAACGCTTTAAAATAAAGCGATTGGACCAGAACATTGGGCTTCGGTCGCACCGAACAGCAGGTCGTCGTGAGCGGAGATGGTGCATATCAACTTGAGGGGGTCAAATCGTGCGTTGCGGTGACACCAATTGAGGGTGGGAAGCGCAGCAGAGCTGACGATGAAACCAAGTCCGGCTCAATGGATGGTGGTTGATGAAGAACGAGTACACCCCCGACCCTACCGCCTGGTATGTTTCAAGTTTTGATGGAGTTAACGTCGCGCCCCTGGCCCCTGTAAAGATACTTTGGTTCTGGGTTGGAGTCTGGAGAGTTGGTTGGATCGGGCTTAAAATGCACACCAGAAGTATCGGATGTATACCAAGGCTAAGAAGTGACTACGAATATAAAAGCGTAATATAACTACGCAAAATCCTTGGAGTTCTGCGACAGAGGAGCCGGAGTGGCGGTGTATGCTGAAGACTGCGCGACGGAATCACTCCATTCGCGCTTGTGACTGACTCCAAGATAGATGAGAAATCCGAAATAGCCCATGGCTAGCCAAAACATAAAAACTTAGAAGAAATTTGGGCATGAGGAGAAGTAAACTCGTACTCAGAATCCAGGTCACGTAGCAAACGCCTACGACCGCTTGAAGAGAATGACACTCTTGAACCAGGTAGGATAGGCTACTGGCAACAGATTTCGATATTTGGCGTCGGTCATCACTCAATATGCCTGCTGCTTCTGCACAGGTATCAGAAGTCTGGGTCCAAAGTCGGGTGGCCACTCCCGCGGTTGCAACCCAGAGAACCCAGAGAATGCCTATCTTATATGACGCCATAAAGGATTGGAATCAGAAAGAGACAGAAAAACGCACCGAACCAGGCTGATTGGCACATGACGTTGGAAGAAAACCATGCTGAGGGGGAGAACGTCCTACAGGTAGAGTATGACAGAGTGAGCACTTCTTTGAATAACCGGTCTAAAAGAAGAGGCAGAGGTGTACGGGCCTCACTCACATCACCGGAACTGTCAGGAGTGTGATCACTGCGGTAAAAAGGCCCAATACCGAGATAGCTAAGTTTGGAGGAGGGAGTCCTGAGTTCTTCGCCTGCGTGTTCTCCAGGTCCGTAAGATGACCATCCAATCCAATGATAGTCAGCGAGAAGACACAGATAAGGACTGGAGATTCAGATAGTAAGTGTCATAACAATCGAAACATTTCCAGACCCACGCACCGAGAACAGCGTAACGCCCGATCGTAACGGCACCCATGATTCAGGATGTGATTGACAGAGAGGAAAAACAAGAGAAGAAAGTGTTAAGAGTCGTTGCTCGCAACGAAGAAAAGCTGCCTGCGCAAGTGAGAATGAAGTGGGATGAGAGTGGGAGCTGAGGCTGCATATAGATCATTTGAAGTATTTGAGGAGGTTGAAGGGGTGATTAGGAGGAGTATATGAATCCGCTTGGAAACGCCCCGAGCGGTATGTACCTCGACTGAAACGCTCCGTCGTAGGTAGATGAGATAGTTCGATTGTAAGCTCACCACATGGCGACTAATTCTCAGGCAATCAAACTTGCGATTCATTGCGCCGCTTGTAGCAACACATCAAGATAGACGTGAGCGACCGCATTCACAAAACCCACACGCGAGAGCATCTTCAAAAGCAGAGCGAAANGGTTGAAACAATAAAATACAGCGTAAAATGAAAACACAGCCAAGTCAACGCTGAAAACTCGACTATTCAGCCAAGATCAATACTTCAGCGTCCTTAGAGCGGGGCATGATCGTGCACTTGAAGGGCGCAGGATGGCTGTGGTAGAGACGAGCGTTGAGCGGTCCATTATAAACAGACACAATACGAATCAACCATCAGCCATCAGCGGAAAACATCGAGAAGAATACGGCACCAGATTAATCCGGGCTCATAATCCACGCGTGGTAGGACGGGAACCCCGTTCCCATCAACCTCTGGAGAAATCGTCATGGTGGACAACACGGAGGCAACTGTGATCCATAGGGTTGATGTGGCGACGTGTTTCCCGGGACAAACCCTTGATTTAATCAAAGTGAGCGTTAAAAAACATGTCGAGGCGACTCTCAAAGTGGGCGCTACCTTGGACCAAAACCGAAGGCTGGCGTTGGCTCTCGAACATCTGGGTCTAAGCTACCACCCTTCATAAACCTAGATGGATCAAAAACGGAAGGGTTGGAATAATCTTTCTCATCGCGCAGGATGCTCCTGTTCATCAACATTGTTCAGATCAGCTAAACGGTGGATCGAAGACACAAACCATATGTTGACAAGGACGACGGACCCCTTCTTGAGGAAGTATCCCTTATACTCATCATCTTGTTCAAGAAGATGAGCTCCACCTAGAATGCCATGCGAGGTCAGAACTGTTTTGATAGGAACTGTGGCTGGAGCGTACCAAGAGGAACAATAGGGCTCCATCTGTATTTAATATGTTGACGGATTGAGAATTCCTTCTGTGTATCACGGCTAAGAGAACTCACCGGAGTACTTCGTAGACAATGGAAGTAATATAGGGAAGGGAAGCCTTGTCATTAAACTCTGGGAGTCGTGAACCGCCCAGGACAGTGTCCAACTCTTGCTGCGCTTCTCGCTGAACTCTCGGATATAGGACCATGGCCAAGAAAAATGAATGAAGAGCAGAAACAACCGTATCAAATCCAGCTGGCGAAACAGTGGAGACAGCCGTCAATCAAAGACGGACGCGAAGCGAAGACGCCGGTTTCCACTTACCTCCATATAAGTTCCCAGCAGCGTCGGCGACAAGCTCTTCCATCCGGAGTCGTTCCGCTTCGTCTTCAACGTTAGCGTATCTTGCCAACATCTTCGAGGTAAAAGAAAGCTTCACGCTGTCTTGCATCTAGGTGGATAATCTGAGTGGCTAATGGAGATGTAGACAGAAGGGGCGCTACTTTGGCTGTTTGAAATGGACTGTCTCTCAACTGTCGACAGTCTTCCTTCCACTTCGCGCCGAGTTTCTGGAATGTCGCGCCGGGGAACCACTTCGGTATGCAGCGAAGGAAGGGGAAGTGGTCCACCCAAAAGTAGCCAAAGTTTCCCGAAGTTGCGATAGCGTGCATGGCACGCTCCGCAAGACTGATGAACGGATCATCTTGGGGTTTAACATCAAATCCATAGCCAGTAGATATATTGATGGCGCTGGCCATGCTGGGAAAATCAAGGGAGATTGAGATATCTTCTCTCGCAGGCCATTAAGAAATGTCAAGACTAACAATCTTGAATGTTCTAAGAAGGCAGCCGGAGATGACAGAAGACACTTCAGCAAGTTCCGGGCGTATCGCAGTTCGTTGGGCTGATGAATTTCGTCATCATTCGGACTTAGTCCAAGGCTGAAAACTCTTCTGCGTTGCTTCCAAAGTTCGTCTGATGGTGAGAAGACGAACGCCCAACCCAGGTCTAATCTAAGCGAGAATGAGATCACAAACAAGAGCAACAGTGGAGTTGCCGCGTACATTTCATTGAGCATGGGAAGGCGTGGCCTGGGTATCCAGCAAATCGTCAATGGAGATGATCCAAATAGAGTAAAGGACGCGAGCATACCTGCTAGAGTACAAGGATGGCCGCTTTACGAGCAAGTCATTGGCGGCCTCTCGAGAATTTAGAATGATGGCCGACACTCCAAGTCCTTCGATGTGAAGAATATCCGACTCTGTGGGCGATCAATAGGTTAATCGAAGTCCTCAGGAGACCAGCATACCATGCTCGATGGAGAGCTCATGGTAATTGATCCATGGGTGACGAAGCCGCGCAGAGAGCAGATTGCCAATCACGGGGTATTTCCTGGGCCCGGGAGGAGAACGTCGCGCCCGACGCAAGGATCTGACCAGAACCACGTATAGAACGGAGAAAATGACGCTGGTCGCAAGGAGGTGCATCGGAAAGCTGCTTTGATACCAAGCCTGAGGGGGAGTAGCTTTTTATACGTCGCTGCTGACTTGATTATCGGGATCGGTTCAAGTCATGGCGCATGAACATCAAAGTCCATAGCAATATGGAGAACGGGCCCGTTATGATCAAATGATACAAGATAGCAACTTGAGCGGGTTGGTTCGCATCGGCAATGAAACAGGATCGCATCTCCGCTCCAAAGCAAATACAGGTTTACAGCGTCGGTGAAATTGAATGAACGCTTGTGATTGGGACGATGGAGTCGTGATTCGTGAGCTTCGACGAGTTCACAAATGGGGTCCTCTCTAGTCAATTCATGTCCAAGGACAAACTCGCATCGGCAGCTTGTACTGGATACTTAGGTCCCATTCTGTGTGCTGTCCTATGAGACGGATAATCCTATGAGAACCCTATTTCAGCATGGTTGTCAATGGAGTGTCAATTCGATATGATGCCAATCAACGAACCTTGTGAGAGCTTGCTGTTGTATCATAAGTAGTAGCCTAAGTAGGGGGACGGAACGAAGAATGGTGTTTACCAATGTTGTTGTTCAGAAAACGTCCATGCCCCAAAGTCCAACAGGAATCATCAATAAATTATCGTAAATGTACAAACAAATCCGCGTGTCGACAATACAACGCATGAGTACGGTGCGTGGGGATAGTACAGAAAGACAGGAAGAAAAAATACAGAGTGGAATGCCCGTGAGGGGGGTATATGTACATTTTGTTGTGAAAACACCAGGAAGAAAAATGAAGACATCATCGGAGACGATGCCAATGCTGATGCGGAGACAAACCAATTACCAAGGTGGGTTTCAACAGTTGATGTACTTCTCATTCAACTTATGGACCTCCCTAGCGAGCCACGGCCAACTAACCGCCCTTGACAACTCCATTCTCAGTCGAGCCTCATCATTGCCAGCTCTCTCCTTCGCCAGCTTGATTTCCCATCCACACAAGTTGTAAAGCAATCTCATGTTCGGTTGAATCACCACGCTCAGACGTCGTGATCGTACGATGAGATACGCGTCCACGAGAGGGAGACGAAGATGCTTCATCACATAAGCGATCTACAAGAGAGTAAATATAGGTCTAGTAATAAGGTGAATGGTAGACTCACGACGACAGTAGCACTCCTTGACACGCCAACTCGACAGTGCACCAAGACTTGGCCACCTTCAGCCCGAGCGCGATCGATCCATTCGCAAATCGGTTCCAATTGAGGTTCAAGGGTATCAATACCGTCATCACAGATGCCTTTGATGTCCAACACTTTGATTCTACCCTCTCGTTCCTCGATCCAGAGGGAGCCCTGTCCGCCTGGCCCTTTGCCGGGGACAAAGTGGCCGGCGCTTGAATGGGGTGGGCACGAAGGGGAGCTTCCGTTATTATTGTAATTATTCAGATGCGGCGGAGGAACCAGGGCACACTCCCCAACGGATACGACATGCGTGATACCCAGTGCATGCAGCATGTAAGCGTTCGACGCGTGATTCCTGGCATATATAAGATCAACTGAGTCACCAATGGAAGCGAAGACCACCACTCACAAATTCCCCAGATACAAGAATGGCAAGACCCTGCTAGGGAAACTTCCATCAAATCGATTGTCGTTAAACCAACTTTGATGATCACCGAAAAGACTAGGAAGCCAAGGGCTTGTGTTCGCTCTAGGTCTGCCCTTGACTAGTTGGCGATCAGGATGATGCCCATTGGCGGCGTCACTACGTGCGTGTCCGTGGAGATGAGGAGGCAAACCAACGCTTGGACTGGGTACGGGAGCAGAAGAAGGTCCGGCTACGATGGACGTGACAGGTGCATTTGCAAAATCGGCGTCGGTATGTATCATTATCGGTGTGATCGCATTCGAGCTCGGAGTAGGGTGACCATGCAAAGGAGAAGGTGATATCCGCGTATTGGTGCTATCATCAGACAGGCTGGCCGAGACGGGTACTGTAGCAGAGACCGAGGACAGCACGGGCGGGAGTGGCGTGCTAACCGTGGATGATGGTGGATGAATGATCGGAGCTTGAGCGAAGGAAACAGATTTGGCTGCAGGTCGGCGTCCCGCAGCAGCAACGGCACTCATCATTCGCCTACTTTCTCCATTGCTCGCGCTTTCGGGAACGGCAACACGTCCATGAACGGTGGGTTGGGCGCTATCCATACCAGCGGTGAGACTCTGCCTCCGTTCACGTTCCTTTTCGCGTTCCTTCGCTCTTGCTTCTTCCTCTCTTCGGCGCTTAACCTCCCGCTCCTCTGCAATCCTCGCCTCGATTTTCCTCAAACCACCCAGGTCATCGCCATATACATAGAAGCTCCTTCGCTTCGCGACCTGCAACTCCAAGTATGCTTCAGGCAATTTCAGCACTCGCATTCTCATGAGCAAGCTAAGGGCGGCGACAGAAGACTCTGTATAGCCATCGTTGGAATAAATGAGGATCTTCAATGGACGGGTAACGGGCGAGGTAGGCGGTGATGAGAAGGAGATGGAAGCCGGATGTAGTGTGCCGGAGGCGAAGGATCCGGAGGAGATGGGGGAGTTCGAGGGGTACGACGTTGAGAGCATTGGGGTTGAGGGGTGACTTGCGTTGTCGACAACTCCAGGCATACGCGAACCTGGCGGCGACGTGAAAGATCTATTTCTTGGTGTTGGTGGATGAACGCCGGGACCACTGACATCAGCGCCAAAGAAGGAAGAACTTGTCGAAGGAAAGCCTGGAAACAATGAAGAGACAGTAGACCACCTCCTTCCCCCATTCCGACTCTTATCCTTCTCTTCGCCATCTTCTTCGTCGGCCGCCTGGGCACCATGCCGAGGTGATGGGGCAGTAGAGAATGTAACCTCCATGTTGGGAGGCTTCAACCATTTCGCTAAGAAATCCAGAACAATCACCAATGACGACATCCGTGTATGGAGGTGCATCGACGGGAATGGCAGATGTATCACGGCATTTGCGTTGGGTGGAGGTCGAGGAGGGATTTTCACTTGTCCTCCTCGACCACTGCGCTCTTTCAATGCCTTCGCGACACATCTCCTAACCCACATGGCTTCCAACCTCCCCAGATGCTCCTCAGCAGCCGTCAAATGCGCGACACTGGGATAGGGAGCGCGATCATGACATTCGAAACATATGTCATAACCCATACCCTTATCAGGATCATTGGAAGGGATGTAGTTGAAAGGATCGTCTTCGGAAAGTTGTTCAGGCTCGTTCACGTCGACCCATTCGCTATCCCTAGGCGAACGCATGTCCCTAGCCCAGTCCCCTTCGCCTTCAACAGGATGGTCCACATCCATTCCACCACCTCGTCTCGGCTCCTCGACGTCTAAGCCATCCATAACACTATCCCAATCACCATCCGTCCTCGGTCGGCCATTGTGGAAATGCATCATCGGAGCACTTGGGTCGTCTGGCAGCGGTACATCATCTGCATTTCCCAAGAAGACCTGGCCAAGTTCGGTAGTCCAAGGAAGCGGACCCCCAGCACCCACTTGGGTTGTCCGAGGGGGCGGCACAGAGGAGGATCTGCCGATGTCTCTCAGAGAGGAAATCGCAGACGTATGCATCGTGGTGGTGGTAGAAACGGCGGCGGAGGCATCAAGGGGCCACACGCTCAATATTTCAGAGGCCCTGGTCAAATCCCTCATTTCTTCCTTCTCGCGACATGCAAAGTCAACCGTATTGGGTGCAAGGTCTTCCGAGGTAGCGAGTGTCGGTGGCTGGACAACATGGGAGTGCGGAACGCTGCCAACCTCGAAGTCAAACACTTCCATAGCATCGAGGCGCCCATCTGTAGCGACAGTGTGTGCGCCCATGTCCTTGGAGCGGCCATGAACATTGGAGGAGCCAGCAAGCAATTCTTTGCCTAGGGTCCCCAGAAAATTAGGAGAGCAAGGTATGAGAGAAGTTGCGATGAATCTAGGGTGGTTTGCGTACCTTTTTCCCCACTGAGGACACCACCGGGCTCGCACATCTTGACCACGAGATGAGGAAGTTCCTTCCTAATTTCCTCCGCCTCCGAATCCAGCACAAAGACATTATACTGCGCAAGCTCCTCTGAAACCTGCTCAAGTGTCTTCGCACCAGCTGCAGATCCTCTAGCTTGAAGTGGCCCACCCTCAACAACTTCCCCTTCCTCAAAGCCTAACTTTCTTCTAATCCTCCAAATCCGCTTGCGGTCAATCGCCTCCGAGAATCTCTGCGCCAGCTTAATCGCATTGGGAGAAGCGCCCTTCGGGGAGTAAACCACAATATCGGATATCGTAGCGTAAATGGGCTAATAGATAGAAACAGATGCATGTGGTTAGCGGATCGAAATATGATCGCTGGCTCGGAAGCGCCAAACGCGTTTAATTCCACCAACGATCGGTTCCAGGCACCGATCGGCAATCGATTACCCCGGAAAAGCGAAATATGGGGAATCGAGAAACACCCACATGAACAAGAGAAATAAAAGGACAAAAGACTAGACACAAAAACATACGACACTCACGACTTGGATACCAAAGTTTCTTAAGGATATCCCATCAGGAACCTTGGGTTTTACGAACTCCCACTTCCACTTGCTTCGGCTCACCCTCGCGCCATCTTTCGCTTGTTCTGGCAAAGGAGACGAAGGCCGCGAGGCTTCTTCACGAACGCGAGCCAATAGCTCCCCTGGCCGAAATGACGAGGTTAGCAGAGGAGGTGTCCGCGGGCGTGCTCGTTTGTGAGCAGGAGGATGGGAGTGGTGATGTGACTGAACGACATGTTGGCGGATGTGAGTACTTTTCGCGGGCCCAGTTTCTTCGGATTTCGCCTTAGAAATTGGTATGGAGGAAGTAACGGGCGGGATTTCCACGGAAAGGGAACCCCCATTGGCAACGGTTGTCGGACTAGATGGCGGAGCTGGGGCAACAACACGCACTCTCTGAGCTACAGGATGCATGTGCTTTCCCTCATCCTTGTCGACATGTCTCGCCTTCTCCTTAACATGACTACCCTCGTCGACGGTGACTACACCGACTGCTCCGCCGTTGACATCGAGATCAACATCCATTTCCACGTCTTCGACGCAGCGCACTCCAATATTGCTGCCACTGAGCGGAGACCCAACAGATGGAGTGGCTACTTGCATGGAACCGGCTCCTTCGCTGTCGCTTGAGGGGGACGATGCATTACTACCCACCGAACCCGCATCGCCTCCCATTTCCAGCGATCCTGATGAGATGGCCACATCGACTTCACGGTCTTCGTCGCTGTAACCTGAGGAGTACAAGGACTCGTCATCAGCAAACGAGGATTCATCATCATCTTCCCAGTCGTCGCTTTCATCGTCCTCATCCCACGAATCCTCATCAAATCCAAGAGCCTCCGGGTCGAAATCATCGCTCATGATAACGTCTCCTAGCTCTCCGTCTTCGTCTTCCAATTTAACAACCACCTTCTCCGCGACCTGGTCTTTGCTCTTCTTGCTTTTCGGTTTTTTCTCTTTGGCCTTCTTCATGTCACGGGTAGGATCAGGGACAGGATCAGTTCCATTCGGTGTTCTCCGTTTGAACAACTTTTTACGCTGTTCGTGCGTGAGATCATCCTCACAGACTACCCAGACTAGACCGCGGTATTTCGGGACAGGAGTGGATGACGCATCTGAAACGGTCAAGTCAGCCTCGATTTCATCAAAGCAGACTTGGAGATGAAGGATTGGTTGAAAAGGTTGCTTGCGAAGCTGAATATGCTTCAGATAGCGAATTCACAAGGAGGAACTCGACGACCCGTCAAGATAGTCAATATATCAAAGAAACAATGGAGCATCCCCAAAAGGGCGTCCATCGTTGCAGTCGTAAAACTAACAAAAAATGACGAAAATGAGGACTGGACAGGACGTTCACCTTCAACCGCAAAGAACAAATTTTGAGCCTCATTGTCTCCTTCCAAGCCATGCATGAACGGGAAAAGAGTTGCGTCTGGAGGATGAGAAACGATATGATGAAGATGAAGCGAAGAAAACTGGGATGATGAGAGTAAGCGAATCGTTCGAGCTTGAGGTGGACATTGTGCTTCATCTTGAGAACGAAACATGGTGAATTGGAGACTGATGGTCAAATAACCGAGAAACTACCTTGATCATCGTCCAATGTGATATTTGGCTGATTGGAAGATGAAGAGGAGGATGAGGTTGGCGTGGAGTTGGATGAATGATGAGAAGAAGGTACGGTGCGCAGAGAATTCAAGAATTCCTCTGAGTAGGCCAGGCCATGCGCATCCCGCGACGATGGGTCGCTCGATGCTTGCGACGTCGACAGCATCGTCCTCGACATCGTCAAGAATGATATCCAAGAGAAGAAATATGGAAAGAAGAGCAAGCAAGTAACAGCTTATCTAGTCCAACCTCTTGGAAACGAAACTGGATGAGGAGACGTCCTTGTTCTTTGGGTCGTGTGTTTCGTCGGTGTCGTTGCGGTGGTTGTCGTCGTTGTTCGTTTACAGGTTCTTGTCGTTGTCGTTGACGTCGTTGTTGTAGTTGTCGTGGAAGAAGGAAGCCGTGTCGTTATCCATTGCAACGCCCAGACCCCCTTCCACAGAATTTGGTGCTATTTGGTCGACCCCAAGCATATTGATAAGCGAGATCCCAACACTCGATCTTCCGTCCCATTCAGGAAGGCGCTAAACCCTTTTGGGTAGGGACAAATTAGAGTTTCGTGGGAAACTGCACCATGAATTGATGGCGCGCGAAGATAGGGGTGTGCAGGGGCTTTAGGAGCCGGTCATTCCATGGTGCCAAGATCAAGGTCAAGATATGGCCAGCTTGTTCATCCATGCTCTTGGAAAGCTTCCGCGTATTTTCCGCTCGCTGCTTTTCTTCCTTCGTGTCTGTTTCAAGTCTCCACATTCACTCCACATGCACTCTCACCCTAGCAACACACAGATTGAATGCTTCTACAAGCTCCCCTTCCGTTCCCGCGGGATGGAAATTGCTTGGGCACCGCTGACTCCTAGTAGTACTAAGATCACACCCGTTATTCCATCTTATACATGCATGACGTGCTCCGAAGTAGAGGAGTGTACCCGTCAACGGGATCAATGCTGCGGTGCTTCCTCCGTTGGAGATGATATGAGATGATATCCTTCTCACTCCAACCTCAGGGAAGCATGAGGGTCCGTTGCGCAGCACGAGAGCTAACCCTCGACGGTGCTCCAAGGATGTCTCCATTTCGCGGTGGCAATTGGTGTAAACTGAGAGCATCGTAAGTATATACAGCGGTTGGACCTTCTCTTTGATGCGTGCTGGAAAGCCTTGGAATCAGATGTGAACAAGCAAACTGTGCTATACATAGAGTGTACAACTGAAATGGTTCGGCCAGTATCAGCGAAAGCCATAGTGAGATTTGAACGACAAGTCGTACCATCACTCCTTCAATTTCGGCCGAGCACCAAAGATACCCGTCCCAACTCTAACAATGTCACTGCCGGAACGGATGGCCACCTCAAAGTCACTAGACATGCCCATGCTGAGCAGGAGCGCGTTACCAGGCGGCAAGACGGTTGTAAGGGCATCCCTCGTCTCTTTCAGCCGTTCAAAGTCTTGGTTAACGTCGTCTTCCTTCGTCGATTCCGCTAACGAACCGATCGTCATCAAGCCCATGAGAGACAACCGCGGACAATCCGTGAGGATATGTGAGGCCAATTTGTATACCTCGGAGTCTTTGAGAGCTTCAGGCGTGCTTGACGAGTTGAGAGGCGGTAAACCTGACTTGGCATCTTCGCCCGACGTGTTGACCTGGATCATCACGTTCAATCGATCGAAATCGGTTGGTCGAGCATTGTCCAAAGCATTCGCAGCTTTAATGGACGAGAGGGTTTGAAGACAGTAAAGATTGGGAAGACCTAGGTCATCGGGTACGAAGAACGAGTATGGCTTTGGCTTTGAGTTCGCGGAGGGTCGTCAAAGAGTTGCTTACTAGCGAGCAGCTTCGACTTGTTGGACTGAAGACCTCCGATGAAATGCCACCGTATGTCTAAGGGGAGCTATACAGAATATTTCAGTTGCGCTCGAAGCCAGTCAAGGGATTGGCAGGTATCGTCCACACCTTCTTTGCCTTCTCGACTAATTCCTGCACATAATTCTCCCCGAAGTCTCTCTGTCCGTCATTGTAGCATCCAACGATATCCTCGGCGGGTTTGTACTTGGAAACCGCCACAAGGGTTGGAGGAGAAGACGGGTTCGTTGATATCGCCGATATGCGATCCCGGATGTCTTTCAAGTTGAGTTGGAGCTCTGACTCTCGATCCGGTGACGGTCCAGTGAACGTTTGTGACATTTGTATACGTATTCCTCGAGAGAAGCAACGATGGCAAAAGGAACGAGAAGTACTTGAAAAAGCAGAGAGCATGCCGCGCTTCTGCAAGCGCCAAACCCTCTTTTCAACGAACCTCCACCAAAGAATTGTTCTTCAGAGCCATGAGCATCAGAGCGGGAAGATAGTTTGTACATCGTTCATCCATCCAGCCCTTACCGACGCTGATGCTGATATTTGACCTTGACTTGAACTATAACAGGCCCATGACTATCCGTGCTCGGACCATGGCGTGAAAGACATTCGACAAAGTCCCTAAAGCGCCAATGATCACTGCGAGCAACACCGAGTGCAGGGCGGGGTCACTGCGCCCCAGCTTTGCATCCTGAATGCAACGCTGCACTCGTCGATTTTACTCTGCCAGAAGGCCTGGACTGGGCTGACGCGTCGGATGCCGATGGTCTAGATCCGCTTTCTTATCATATCTGATAAAATAATTCGATCAGACCCTTGCCAAGGCAACCCCTCCGTCCACCCATTTCCCTCCTTTGTGGAAGAGGAACTATCCCATTCTATATTTACCCTGCGCCGTCTGACCAAACGTGCTTACGCGCTCTCGCCGTTAGTCGCACTCAGTTTGAGTATAAGATGAGTCGGATCATCGCGTCGAATAGTCAAGCTTCAAGTTACAATGTCTTCTCAAGTCTCCGTGCTACGCCAGCTCTCCGATCTCATCTCCAAATCTGTCTCTCAGATTGATGGAGCCTTTGAGAAGGCTGGCCTTGCCTACCCTTCTCTCGACGCGCCGTTCAACCCAACGTCGCCTGCTGAGGCCCTAGTCATGTCTCCGGATTTGCTACTCGCGAATCAATTGATCGTCGCTGCTTGTGCCCAGTTGAGCGCCACCATTGGCTCACCAGCTTCGGCCTTGTTCGACCTCACTAGTGGCGTAGGTGCCCTACCCTACTTCTCATGCCTCATCTCACTGTTTCATTACCAACAGTCCCAGGTCACTGGTGCTTTTCGAGCGGTCGTTGAGACCAACACGGTCGAAATATTAAGGGGTCACCCAGAAGGTCTGCATGTCAAACAAATTTCCGAAGCCAACGGGATCAGTCAGAACAAACTTGGTTTGTAGCTTCCTTCACCACGACCGACTTCTAAATGGTTACTCAAATTCTCGTTTTTAGCTCGCATCCTGCGACTTCTCTGTACTTTCCACCTATTCCGAGAGGTCTCTCCTAACGTCTTCAGTAACAATCGTATCTCCTCGCTCTTGGACACCGGTAAATCCGTACATGCGATCAAGGCCGAGTACGTTTAAATCGCCTCTGATGTGTACCTTACCCAAACTGATCATCGTTCCAAACAGCCCGATCAACAAGCATACCAATTCCCCCGGCCTAGCTGCTGGATTTGAACACATGTTGGTGAATTCTCGCGAACGCCTTATTTATACCTTACTCACATATCATATGTTACAAGGACCAACACTCCATCCAAGGGTGCCGCTAACCTCAAGGAAGTACTAACCCACCCCAAATTGGGACCATCAGAACTACCCGAAGACGCTGCAGTTCCAGTACGTCTTTCCTAAGCTCACATTATGACGTCACTGTACCCTCGCAGTTCGCATTGAACTATCCTAAACCCGTCTGGGAATGGTTCGAGGAACCTGAGAATGAAGCAGAGTTGAAGAAATTCACGATGGCAATGGCTACTATGGGCAAGATGGAGCCTCCCAATGCTATCTTAGGAGGTACTTCCGTTGATCAACACTTCGTGCATTTTCACTCATTTTCGCGTAGGATTCAAATGGGGTGACCTACCCGCTGGCGCTACCATCGTCGACGTCGGCGGTGGATTAGGCCACAATACGCTTAGCATCGCTAAAGAACATCGGCACTTGAAGTGCGTTGTTCAGGACCGCGCAGCCGTGATTGAACAAGCCAAAGTGGTACGTCCACTCGATGAAGCATGACGCCTCTGTTTACTGAAAAATCACCCGTAGTTTTGGCAAGAGAATCTTCCCGAAGCATTAACTGACGGTACGATCCAGTTACAAGGTATGTCCGACTGCTCCCGCGAGCGTTACCCTGAATGACCTGTTGAACCTTGCAGCCCACGATTTCTTCGCACCTCAGCCAGTTAAGAACGCCGATGTGTACTGGGCCCGCGCGATTGTTCATGACTGGGGCAAGAGCAAGGCCGTTGAAATTCTCTCCCACCTTCGTGCAGCCGCCAAGCCCGAAACAAAGCTCGTCATCATCGAACGGGTAGAATTCTCTCTAAACTCTTACGAGGATTTCTGATCCTGACCGTGTTTCCTTTCCCCCTACGCAGATCATCCCATACGCCTGTCTACCCGACGAAGAGATCAAGAAGCTTTCCCAGGAAATTCCTGGTTCAGAGCTACCCCAGGCTCCTCAACCGCTCCTACCCAACTTCGGTAGGGCTGGTGCCTCACCTTATCTTGCCGATGTACATGTAAGTATCATCCTGACCATTCATCTAGCCGCGAGGTTGAGTTCCGAGTCGCTGATATTGGGACTTTTCGCAGCTCCTCATAGCGATGAATGGAGAAGAGCGGACTCTAGCGTCGATGGTCGACCTGGCTGCGTCAGCTGGATGGAAGATCATCGAAGTGATCAAACTCCCTGGGTCGATGAACTCGCACATCGTCGCAGTTCCTCTTGCTGCCTAACGTTGAACTTGTGTATCCCAGTCCCTTTCCATGTATCTGATTTTCCGCGCCGTTTCAAAGATAATCAATACTTTCAGCGAAGCCATGTACCTAAGTGCGAGAATCGATTGGGTCACCAGTCACCACTGACAGCGATAAAGAATCCTAAACCTCCTCTTTCAAGTTATATTGAGTCGTCTTGGTGCTGGAGTGTAACGGTGAGAGTTTCTGGACCGAGTCACCCCAGGCACAATTGTAGAGTCTCTTCCTGTATCGCAGAATGCAAACGTAAACCAAACCTTAAATTCCACGATGCGGTTAGGTTTATTAATATTGGGAAAGAGGTTGGTGGACTCTTAACTTACAAAGAAGACCATTGACGATGGAAATGACAATCACTCCGTAGATTTCGCCACATACTTTCGCCGCTGTAAGTAGGATATCTGTCAGTGCGGGTGGATAGGAAAGAGGGTATTCATCCTTACCAAGTGGCGTTGGGATGGCGCAGATCTCTGGGACCAGAGAGAGGGATATTATGGAGATGGCACTCGTGATGTGCCACAAAATCCAGAGTACAACTGCGATGAGGTGTGATTATCTTGAGTCGAAAGTGAGTGGTCTTGGCATACCGAACAAGAATAGTTGAAACCCGATTTTTGAGGTAATCCAAGACGATGGGGAGCAAAGCCTGCATTTACCGAGTCAGTAATGATTTAATAGGGTGAAGGGTAACCCACATTACAAGAGCCAAGAGGAGCGTGAGCGTAGAAGTGAGGAGGCCAGCCACCGAGAAGGCAGAAACAGGCGGAGCAAGTCCCGCCATCCTATACGGTGCACCCGCCACGTCTGTGAAATTGCCGTCCAGTCCGATGACGATTATGGACAAGACAGCGACGAGTCCTGTACGCGGAGACGGCAGGTGTCAACCACATCGGAACGAGTCTCTGGCAAGATCCACCTACCTAAGACAACATAACGGCCCGTGTGCGCGCCCATACCGAAAAAANGAAATTGAAAAGACCTAGGAATGAACTAAGGGATCGATGTGAAGAGATCGTTGCAAGCAACGAAAAATGCAGCCCGTGCCAATGAAGTGAAAAGAAAGGTGAAGGAATAGGGTTATCGCTGTAGCATGAGACCCAACTTATAGTACTTACTAGTTCCACCATCAGAAGATACGTGAATCAGCGCCCAGCTGAGAAGAGATGTAGGTTGGATGTGGGGTGAAGCTAATCAACGAAGATACACTGCTCATCATAGGGTTTTGTTAGATTGAAGTAAAACATCAGATTAACATACCATATTGAGAAGGTCCTTTTGATCAGCGTATCTTCGAAATACGGTGATAAACTTTCCGAGTGTGTTCATCAAGCCACTGTTCCCGGTGGTGTCAGTTGTCGCAACTTGAAGAGTCTCTGCTTTGATGAATACAGTTCTGTAGAAGGTGAGCGCTGATAACGTGTTTTCAGAAGCTTCTGACATTTGCGCAACTGAGATGGAACGAAGGCAACAAAAGTGGTGAAAAATGAAAATTCATTGGCGTTAGGGGAGTTTAGACGTTCGTGCATCACCACGTAGGCTATGAAGCGAATGAAAGCGCCAGATATCCTTGGCGACACGACGTCTACCCCTTCTACAAAAGGACATTTACCAGTGGGAATATCCCGTTCCCGAGGAGGGTTGTAGGGTGACTACCAGTGTCTCTACCAATTGATCGTGCTTTTCCAAGGACCAGGGTAATATAAGTGCACAAAACACCTGAAGGAAGGGACACAAAACTTACTACTCCCCATTCGCATGTTTCACCTTCTCTGAGAGCTTGCCAGAGATCGTGATCACTTGTAACGGGCTCAAGAGGTCCAAGTGGGAGCCAATAAGCGGGAGAGAGAAAACACAGAGGTACTCGGGGAGGTTCTTCTTTGCCATAAAGGTTCTAAGTCGTGGTTCTATCACCGTAAACCATGATTCGGTGCCAAAGAGATGAGGAAAGTCGACGAGGTCTTTGACTTTGAAGTTCGTGGCAGGGGAGTCCTCAAACATGGTTATCTGTATCACGAAGAGCCCAGAAGTTGGCGTTGAAACGTCTGTGGACGGGGACTGCAAGCGATGCGTTGAAAGTGCAGTCTGAGCACGAGAATGGTAATGATTGACATCGCGCCAAACATTTTCAAGGCTTGCTAAATATGCAATCCCCGTGGCGTCGTTGGTGCGTATGAGGGGGTGAGTCGCTAGTAATTGAAGTCAGATTCAATGACAACGGTATGGTTATGATGCGGTACGGACAGCCACTTAGTTGAAAAAGCAAGCACAAGGACCGATGATTGCCTTGGGTCCAGTCAATCTTTTGACATTCAATGGAACAGTAGTGTGATACACGGCATGCGGAACACAGTTTGAGCTTGACACCGTGTTCAGGCGATTGCTGGCACTGGGGTGTGTCAGCATATATTTCTTGTAGACTCTGGACGTACCGAAGGTCTCGCACAGAGACCAAAGTAACAATTGACACGCCTCTCAGCCTCTGCGTGTGTGTTGACTGTTAATTCAAACATCTCATCAAATCTTCGCCAAATGGACTGGTGATGTTGATTGGAAGGGAGATGGAGGATAGACTGCATGTGCCGTCTCATCCTGGGGAATGTGCTGGCCTCTTGACCCAAAGAAGAGATGAACGCATCAAACGTGAAGAGGTGCTCTTCGTCCCACAAATCGGCCGAGAAGATGTCTTCATGGAGACTGCTTCGGAGTTTCTCAAGAATACCCAAGCGAAAGACATCCATAGCAGGATAGTAGGTTTCCGACCATGGGCATTGACCAATCAAGTCATAGTAGACCCTGATCACACCGCTCAACCGAACCTTATGCATACTTGAGTCATTAGTGGATGGTAGCCTTGGGCGTTGCGCTGGAGGAAGCCGTTCGAGATCCTCGATCAACCACTTTATCACAGCGGTTATTTTCCGAATAGCGATCTTGAGGACAACACCATCTCGGAACGATGAGAATTGCAACAAGTGTACAAGGTTAAAGAGTGTTTGTTGAAGCAGGAGGTCACCGTATGCAGGCCGCGTGTTGATGGATTTCATTTGCTGCGTAAAGTCTTCAATGAATGCTAGGAAGTAAGCCACAATGATTGAGGGCCCGCCCATCCTGGAGACGATGTCATGTGTAGTCTTGCGAAGCAGGCTCCTCAGGAGAAGCTTGTACGTGAGGGAGCTGAGTTGCGATCCTATCCGAAGTATATCCTGAACGGAACGATGCAAATCTACGCCAAGAAACCTCTTCCAAGCTCCGAAAAAGACTTCCAGGATTAAAGGGTGAGAGGAGAAGTCAACATCCTCGCAAACCTTATCTATGAACTCAGCAACGGCCCAGATGATATTGGAAGTCATGAAATTGATTGAATCGAGTGGCTCGTGTTCGGTTATCTGGTCAGGGTGAAAAANGTGCTTTTGGAGAAAGAAGAGCCAGCGGAAAAGTTTTTCGTGTCGAAGATAAATGTCGGTGACTGCGACCAGGTGGTGACCTTCGAGTTCAAAGAATCTGAGACTTGCCAACGAGTTTAGAGAAAGAGTAGCATCATTGACTGAGCGCGTGATGGAGGGGTCTGTGGATGGGGCTTCCGGAATCGCGTTTAGCTCAAGATTATTCAGAAAGACCGGTGCGACAAGAAGGCGCTCCTGCCATGTGAGTCGACATGGAAAGACGGCAAGGTGGTTGTGTAAAGCTCGTATTGAGCTCGACGAACCGGTGGCGGCTCTTTGGGCAAGAGACTAAGGACATGCCATCAATTTCTTGTGCCACAAGGAAATTTGGTGATTCAACTTTACCTTGAGTGGTTGACCCAACTCTGATAGTCGCGAGCGATCAAAAGAGGCTTCCATTGTTTCACTTTTGGTTGACTAGAGAACGCGGAGTGGTGGAATTGAACACATGACATAGGAGGAGAGAATATTCAGACTGAGCTGAGCCGCGGAGCCAGAAACACTTTCGGCGTCCCAATTCGTCACGGGTGTTGCCTCTCGGTCTCAATAACAATTTGGGTTGTCGCTGCAGTTACAATTGCTCAATGCTACATCAACGCTCTATCTTACCTCATGCTCATCGCTTCGCATGCCTGATAAGCCTTTCCGTTTTTCTGCGGTCAGCAGCCGGAGCTTCCGCGTCTCACATTGTTCGCCAAGCCATCTTCGCTCATATTCAGGCAACGACGAATTGGCCGTACTCAAGGCCACGACGTCTACGGTATAACTTTCTTTGCGCGATGGTCGTACTCCCGAAAAGCACGCCCACTGAAGTCACCAAGCCTTGACTGTTCCTTGTAAACCATGTTGTTCACGGAGAAACATGGCTTGGAACATGCACCAAGCAGCCTTAACCAAGCCTTGACATGTCATAAAACTTGTGCGCATCCAACTTTTCCATACGTCTCAGGTGGCGCATTTACATCTATCTTACTTCTTCCTTCTTCTGTCCTCACAGAAGTCTTGAGGTAAGTCCATTCGATGGAACATGCGATGTGCCTTTCTCGTTGATATTAGTCGTCGACATCCAGGACCTCGATGGCTCACTGCTTGGGACCATATGGTGATAGGCCTTAGAGAATTGGTAGGTATTTATAGCCGTGACATTGCCCGTTGACGATACGCTGACCTGACTCTTTCTCTCAAGATGAACCTCAAGCTCTCTTCTATCGTTTCCCTCGCCATATACTTGGTCCCCTCCTTGGTCCAGGCAGCCCCAATTTCGTCTTCCGATCTCAAAGCCAATGTTGCTCGAGGCCTTCGTCTCATCGAGCTTGCTGATGACGCTGAGCCTGTTTGGATGACTGAAGACCAGAAGCTCGATCTTATTCGTGCCGACACACCTTTTGTGACTCTCCCACTTTCAGAGATATCTTAGCGTTGCTCACATGAAGCCTTTCCTAGTTCGATGTTACTGAGACCTACGAAACTTCTCAAGCTCTCGCAAAGCAGCGGCTTCCCGCCGACGTGTACACATGTACTTCCCCAACAATCTGCCACCTAGTGCAAGGTTAATCATGTCTCCTGTGTCTAGATGGCGCATTGAAGCAACCAGAAATCCTTTCGACGATGCTGGCTGAAGTTTCAATCCCAAATATGCAGGCTGACCTGAGCAGGCTTACTAGCTTCAATAACCGGTACTATAGGTCTACCACTGGGGCTGACGCCGCCCGATGGATCCTCAGCACCGTCCAAACGGTACGTTTTACCCCTCAATGTGATTGACTCTTCACTTATCCTCCCAAGATTGCTGCAGGTAGAGCTAGCATCCGCGTTTCCGCATTCACTCATTCGTGGGGTCAATCATCCACGATCGCTCGTATTGCTGGTCGCGACAACTCTGCGACAGCACCCATTACCGTCCTCGGTGCACATATGGATTCCGTCAACTCGCGTAACCCAACCAGTGGTCGTTCCCCTGGTGCCGATGATGATGGATCCGGTTCAGTAAACTTGATCGAAGCCTTCCGGGTACTGGTCGCTAATGGCTTCCAACCCGCCACCCCTGTAGAGTTTCACTGGTACTCTGGAGAGGAAGGGGGTCTTTTGGGTAGTAATGCGATCGCTACCCAGTACAGGTCAAACGGATGGAGAGTCAAAGGGGCGCTCCAATTGGATATGACCGCATAGTACGTTCAGTCAGCTTTCAGTTGATCGCAACTTCTAAAATGAAAATATAGCTTCAGACCTGGGACTACTGAAGTCGCTGCACTCATGACGGATTACACAGACGCCTCTTTAAATACTTTTGTCGAGAGTCTTATTAGGCAGTACACTCGGCTGACCCCCGTTCGCGATAGAGTAAGTCCATCTTTACTCTTCTACACATGGCTTCACTTACGAGAAACAGTGTGGCTATGGGTGTTCTGACCATGCGTCGTGGAATCGCAACGGCTTCCCATCCGCATTCCCCTTTGAAGCCCCTTTCAGCGGATCCAACCCTGCCATACATACTGACAGCGACACAACAACGGCCACAGGCTTCTCATGGTCACACTCTTTGGAATTCGCTAAGCTGGCTGTTGCATTTGCAACTGAGTTAGCATCGTAACCAGCGAAAATGTAAATAGGCCCCTAATGAACTCCCCTGTTCGTGTCAACCGTGAGCGCGAGTCCGACTCATGGAGTTCTGTAGAACTTCTTTCCACATTGCTTTTGCTTGGCTACCTCTTTCCACATTGTACAGTGTCTCTCCGGAGAAATACAGCGCAGTTACGGAGGAAATCGTGTCCCGAATGCACTTAACTTTTTTGAAGATCCGTTGGGCTGGCTATCGTCCCCAACGCCAGATTGCGCATGTGTGCTACATAGGCCAATTCTCCATGGCCAGCATATCTTCTGTCATTTAAGAAGCGCACGAACAGGAAGGACGTCTCATGTATAGTACGTACATGGCTTCCACCCGTGTGCTACCATAGACTAAGAAGCATCCGTTATCACCCTAGGAAGTTACGAATTTTGCCTCTGCTGCTCGACGCCATATGGTTTTCATGGCGAGGGCCGCTATAATATGAAGCGCGTTTGAGTGAACTGCAACGGTAAGGATCCTTAACCATGAACCTTAGACTCTCCTCCATCGTTGCACTTGCCATCAGTCTTGCTGGTGTTTCGTTCGCCGCGCCCATCTCGCCCTCCGAGCTCAAATCTAATGCTGCCCAAGGGCTTCGTCTCATTGAACTTGCTGAGGGCGCAGAACCTGTGTGGATGACTGAAGACCAGAAGTTGGATCTCATTCGTGCAAGGACTCGCTTCGTACTTCCTGCTTTTTTACTCTTTTTCAAGCCTTTCTGATCATGAGCTAGTTTGACGTGACAGAGACTTACGAAGCATCGCAAAACCTTTCCAAGCTTCGTCTCCCAGCCGAGTCTTTTACATGTCAGTTTGATACTTTTTTTGAAGCTGTTGACTTACCTGCATCGCTAGATGGAGCCCTCAAGCAGCAAGTAGTTCTTTCTACGATGCTCGCGGAAGTCTCGATTACGAACATGCAGAACGATCTGAGTTGGCTTACTAGCTTCAACAACCGATATTACAGAGCTTCAACTGGAGCGGATGCCTCCAGTTGGATTCTCAGCACCGTTCAAGCTGTATGCTCTTTTCCCTTCATTAATTACGCATCTCAGACTTTGATCTCTCCCCTCGGATTAATAGATCGCCGCTGGAAAGTCCAACATCCGCGCGAGTGCCTTCGCCCACTCCTGGGTTCAATCTTCAACGATTGTTCGTATTGCTGGTCTCGATAACTCTGCCACTGCGCCTGTCACTATTCTTGGGGCCCACATGGATTCCATCAATGGACGCAATCCCACAACTGGTCGCGCACCAGGTGCTGACGATGATGGCTCTGGAACTGTCAACCTATTGGAGGCATTCAGAGTTTTAGTCGCCAACGGATTTCAGCCTGCCACTCCCGTAGAGTTCCATTGGTATTCTGGTGAAGAAGGAGGTCTCTTGGGGAGCAATGCGATCGCTACCAAGTACAAGGCTGATGGCGTCCGAGTCAAGGGAGCATTGCAATTGGATATGACCGCGTAGTAAGTCTTTTTTTTCTTCGTCCCAAAGTTAACGACCGATTTCTGACAATTTTCCAGCTTCAGGCCTGGAAGCCAGGAGGTTGCTGCACTGATGACGGATTTCACGGATGCTTCACTAACAACGTTCGTCGAGGGTCTCGTCTCGGCTTACACCCGTTTGGTTCCCGTCCGTGATCGTGTAAGCCTGTGTCAAGTATCACGTCGACGATTTCATCCTCATTCAGATTGATGTAGTGCGGGTATGGATGCTCCGACCATGCATCTTGGAACCGTAATGGCTTCCCCTCTGCCTTTCCCTTCGAGGCCCCGTTCAGCGGGGACAATCCGGCTATTCATAGCGACGCAGACACTACAGCAGCAACAGGCTTTTCTTGGTCTCATTCGCTGGAGTTCGCGAAGTTGGCCGTAGCTTTCGCTACGGAAATGTCGTCTTAAAGGCTAACGTGCAAGTAAAGCCCCGTAGGGTAAAATGCTATCATTTACAAAGGCTTGACCATCCCTGGGACGTCCTCTACGACGGTGCCCTTGTGTCCATAACCCATCATGCATGAACGCGTGTGTCTTCTACCACCGAGCGGTGGCGGTACATCCCAAGTTTTGCCAAGTGGGGAAATCTTCGTCATTCTTTGTTCGTCCCTGATCTACCCGAACCTTCAACGGTGCCCCTTCTGCCCTATACGCCTACACCAACTCTGACACACCCACAGCACACTCTCACTAGGCCGTATGGTCCGGACACCTTGTTATGAGGACCTTCATCATCACTCATATCATATCAGCTGTTCTCGCCTCTCAGATCTGACTCCCAAGGGGAAACTATTGTCATGGGAATTGCTGGCTAAATTTGAAGGGCCACCGACTCTATTGTTCTGACCTGGCACAGTTTCGAGCTGAATATTCAAGTGCCCGATCATGATGGCCTTCATGTTTCTTCTCATTCCACTCCTACCACTGCCCGACCAACATGCCTAGCGAGTTCCAGTTACCGGACCTCTTACAACGATGCCCATTCGAACTTCGTATTCATCCTGATTGCCGGCGAGCATCTTCGGCCTCCGATGCCTGGTTGCGAGAAGGGGCTAGTCTTTCCAATGAGAGATGGTTGGAAGTCAAAGGCTTAAAGGCGGGGCTGCTCGCCGCTATGTGCTATCCCACCGTCGACTATGGCCAATTCCGAGTCTGCTGCGACTTCTTGAACTTATTCTTTTTTATTCGATGCGAACTCGACGCGATGGATCCTGAACAGGTGGCGGAAATGTCTGATGTGGTACTGAACACTATCCACCATCCTCATTTCGTCTCAGATTGTGTTACGTCTATATTACTCCGAAGGTCAGGCCATTCCCTTTTACACGCTTTCCTCTCGATGCTTATCTTGGCAAGCAGTGTATGGTCACGTTTAAGAAAGACCACGTCTAGTTCAATCTTACGGCGACTTGCTTTAAGCATCGAAACCCTTTTTATGGGGCTGCGCCAACAATCTTTCGACCGAGCGACCAACGCAATCCCTGACTTGGAATCCTTCATCGATTTGCAGCATGTAATGAGTGGTTGCTCTCCCGCTTTCATACTCCTGGAATACGCCCATGGCATGCGTCTCCCATATGAACTGTGCTCAGACCCACGAGTTACGGAACTCAATCGATTAGCCTCCGACTTGGTTTCATGGTCCAATGTACGTCATCAACTTGGCTCCCCCAGATGAAGCGGATGATTGATTCTTTGTTGCTTTAGGACGTCCTGTCCTTCTCATTCGACCAGGCTCGTGGATCATCCCATAATGTGGTTTTTATAATCATGTACACACACGGATACAGCATCCAACAAGCTATCGACCACGTCGCAAACCTGCATCGCTCTACAATTCAATGCTTCGTCCAGGAAGCCCACTCCATCTTGGATATGTACTCACCCACTCACAGTAGCGACGGTGCTGATATCGCGATTTACATTCGCGGTCTTCAAGACTGGATAATCGGATCGATTCACTGGGGGTTTGAGACAGAGCGTTACTTTGGAGATCAAGGCGACCGTGTACGAATGCGCCGAAGAGTGTCGATCGGTTGATGCGCTCGGTCAACTGCTTCTCGGCTGTTTATCATGCCATCTTGTCGATGCAGGCGGAGTTCTCGGGCGTCCACTCTCCTTTATTTTGCCTTCATTATCTGCGCTAATTTATTGTCTATACTTACACATTATTTCGTCTCCTTGTAGGTAGTTCCGCGGTGCTTATTTCGCCCAACAGGCTCAACACCATCTTTGTCAGTACTTTACTTCAAGTTACTCCCAGGCGCTCTATGAGCGCTTGTCGACTTGCTTGCTTACACCCATGTTGATTCTTCGTAACCTCAAGCTTGAGCATCAAGTTCATTCTCTTCGCCGGACTGGCGCTGGAAGGTTCTTCATCGGTGCCTTCTAAGTTTCTGGGTCCTTTGTCTCTCATTGCTTGCCATGGATGTCTACTTGCGGCGTGGACGCATCACGGCTTCCACGAGCCCTGGCATGGGTCTCATCACAGTCTTATATCATCAATGAGGTCGTGTAACTCCCCTCTAGTTTATACGACCTCCCACTGGCACTTCGCACTTTTCCTCCCTTCGTCCGATTCGGATTCCACAAACCATGGCTACAGAACGTGGCACCAGATTTTCTCAACTCATTGCTGGTATCATGACGTTCGTCGTAACCATACTCGCAATTCTATATCTTTGCGCAGTTTACTGGTCCTATCGGCTGCTTCTACGCACTCCCAGGCCAATCAACAAAGAATCTGGTGTTCGTCTGCAACGATACGCTCCGGGTACGTTCTCGTTTGTCTTCAACCTATGGCTCGATGTCTGAGTATTACGGTAAAGGCGTCTACGCATTTCTCGTGTTTCTCAGCCTATCCACGGCATGTAGTCCGATGTTTTGTCCGTACGCCAGTCTCTTCATGCTCTTTTTATAGCTCGGCCTGTCAAGCTGGCTCTTGGCACAATACAATTTCAATCAGAACTCTCCCGCCGGAGAAGCACTGACAGGGCTCAAGTTAACGATGTGAGTGCTTTCGTCTTCGCCTCATACCCGTCTGTTAAAATACCCATGTCAGCTTTACGTCTTCCTGGACATTCGCTACTGGTAGCATATTTACTATCATGTTCATCCACCCAGTTTGGGCGACTCTACCATGGTCTTCGATTGGTGTACAAGGGGTCTGGATCATCGTAACATGGTCGTTTTGGATCGCCTCATCATCAATTATGAGCTCGGCCTTGCCAGCGCTCTATTCCCGAGGTATTTGTTTCGGCCTCGTGTATTGTAGGCAGCTTCAAGCAGTCTATGGTGCGTCTTCGATCGTCATACATACTTTTCATCTACTCACTCTTCGTCCTCCTGTATGTAGCCTTATCGGTTCTGGAAACGTGAGTCTTGAATCACCTACGCCGGTCGATCAAGCACTCCATGATACTGACGGTTACTGCAGGCTTTCATTCGCAGCTGGCATGCTCACCATCATTTGGTTGGTTTGGCGTACAACACGCGATCTCTTACTTCCACATGTTGATGTGAATAGTACCCAGGCGTCATCTACGTGATATTCATTTTCTGTTCCACAGTACCCCTGTACACCGTTGTATACAACACATAATCTACATGCCAAGAAATGGACGTGTCCCTCTGGCTATACATATGGGTAGTTTGCATATTACCTGCGCCAGATTTAAATAAGTATATATACAGAAATATCTAAGAGTGAGTACTGGCTTGGGCGCGATATCGCGCGGTAGATACAAGTCGGCGATAATAGGATCAAGGGACTAAGGCTCATACATGACAAGGAAGGAAGGGCGAATGGCATCGTTCGTGTAAACGACAAGCTCGTCATAATTGAGACTGCCGCCTTTCTCGGCCAAGACCTAGATAGACGAAAAGTTTGAACTACTGACAAAGCAACCTACACGAATTTCCACTCACCGAGTCAAAGCCAGCAGGCGGAGCTTGCAGCGAGGTATTATCATGAGTCATCTTGCAACCCTTTCCTACAACGACCTTGTTGAGAAGCATCGACTTGAGGTTTGACTTGCAGTCATTAGTAGAATAGTCGTTCGATCTAATCGGGTAAGTCGTTGTGGATGCGAAGGCGAGGCGAAAGGACCTACTTGGATGATGTCGATGAAGTGTATATTCCTCTTCCGAATCTAGACCGCACAGGTAAGCCTCACACTCACGAACACGACAAAGGGGTATAACACACCGTCCCCAGCCGGTCTTCTTGCCAAAGAGGCGAAGATCGTATGACGTCTTGACGATGCAGCACAAAGAACACGTTGGAGAAGAGCAAAACGCGCTTTGTCCTGGGTCACCTAGGTTGCATTCTCGTCGTGTGCCATGCCAGCGACGGTTTTCATTTCCAGCGGATCTTCCAGCAGCCACGAACTGACCACGACTTTCCACTGCAGCACTGTGATACACGATAACAATGCGTCATTGGAAAACCATCGAAGAATGAATGTGAAGACCCACCGATACGCATCGTAGTTCGCCAGCGAGGCTTGCGGCGACAGTATTTTATACACGTGTCGGACGGGTGGACAGGAAGTACCAGCATGTCGCCAAGATGCCTTGAACTGGTCAGCGACTGGATAAGAGTTCACATCGATTAGCACTGATGGATAGAAGGAGACAAAGAAGCCTTGACGTACCACTCTTGAAGGTAACATGTCCTTGCGGAACTTCTAGGATCATGGGACCCTTGGATTCCGCGTCATCACTGCACGTCTTGCTGCAGAAATGCGAGCCAGATTGTTTGGGTGCTTGGAGGCAGAGAATACATATAGTCTCGACGAGGCTACAAGGAATAAACATGAGCGGAGCCTTACGCTTGAGCAAAACAAACTTACGTCTTATGAGCCATAGAACAGTAATCACTCTGGGTACCGTTCGGCGTGGTGAAGGTTGGCTTCTGGCAACCAGGCGCTCGACAGATAGAACCTTGATCAAGACATTAGTACTTCCGTCTTGTCGAGTAAAAAGACGAACTTTTACCACCGCCGTGGAACTTCTTCGCACAGGCTTTGCTACAGAAGGGGTGGGTCTTGGTCCCATCGTTGTACTTCGGGCGAGTGTGGCAGACCTACTTGGCGATGAGACAAATATCAAAAAGCTGTCAGACAAAGTTACTTACATCGCAGTTCGATGAGGTTTGGCCGCCAGCGGCATGAGTGTGGTTTCCATGATTGGATTTACCCTTCGTCGCGCATCCTTTACTGCAATAAGGATGCGTCTTGGTGCCATCATGGAATTTAGGGCGAATGTGGCATGTCTAAAAGACAATCAATGAAACGGCAAGCATAGATTCTATTTCGTAACTGACTTCGCAAAGCGTGGAGGTCGTCGGAGGCGTGCTTGGTGTGCCAGCACCAGTGTTCGACAAAGACCCAGGAGGAGCTGGGATATTGACGGGGGCAGAAGGCGCGGGTTGCGCGTTTGTTGGGGCGGAGGGGGCCAGGGACTGAATGGCAGGCATAGCTTTCTGAATACTCTGCAGACCAGGATGACTAGCAGCCATAGTCGAGAGGAGCGAGACGGCCAAGGGGATTGCTGATGCCATTTCGAATCGAAGAGACAGGGAGGCCTTTGAGCTCCTTTAGATAGGAATGATAATAGTTAGTAAAAACCTGGGTAATGGGGAAGGCAATTGGCGTCTTGATGAGGAATTCTTATAATAACGGCCGGGGAAGGAAAAGGCCGCGAACTGGCTGGGTTAAGCATGGTGTCCTCGTGCAGAGGTAAAACCATCGATGGTCTGGTCACATAACGTGAGGCACGGCCCTAAAACGTGCTGATGTTACACTCACTGCTTAGTATTTTACGGGTCGTCGTTATCAAAGTCTGCCTTTGTAACTTTCTCTTCATGCCTTCATTCGTCAAGAACCTGGTCCACTGGAACTCGCAACCCAAAGTACAGATGCCGGTCCAACCACAGGACGATCTATGTGAAGTAGGTCGCCGTTTTCATTAAGTCTCTGGGACTTCCGCCGAACGCTGGTCATTAGATTTGCGGGATAAAGCCCAAGTTCGTGGAAGGGGGATTCAAACATCCGTATTGCAGCAGGAGCTGCGCACGAAACGGGGGGCAAGGGCCGAGCTTGAGTGCATGTGCGCTACAAGGGTGCCGTGCCACTGGAAAGCCTGCGTTTATGGGCTTCTGTTCTGAGAAACATGCGAGGTAACGAGTTGATCATCATCGCTGGGTGGGCGCGCTGACCGCATGAATCTCGATTCGACAGGGACGCTGTACGCATCGGCCTGGTGAAAGGATGTGAATCTTGCCAGATACAACCGAGGAACGTAGGCAGCAATTTGTGTATTGCATGCGACAGGAACTCGCGGCTAGGACCGCGAATGAAGGAGCTGGGATTGGATAGCTCGGCCTTCAAAACATGTACGTGTCATTCTCTTCATCGAATTCGTTGCCAGAACCTGTCAATCGTTGACATATTAAACAAAGTGAGGGATCATTTCGCTGCGTCGTGGTCCTCGAAAGAGGGGGGTTCACCGTCTGTCGAGAAAGTGTATGAAGTGACGGCGAGCAGGGATGTAAGAACGAGACACGATGCGTACCGGTAGGTATTGTCCATCAATCTGTGGAGTCCCCGGCTAACCATTTCTCAAGCACGTCCCACCCCGTGTCCGAGCAAATCCGAGTCTTTCACAGTGCTCAATGTATCTGCGATATGGGCACCAAGGGCCCAGTGCTCTGCGACTTCCGATCCTGCGGAATTTGCTGCCCTATCAAGAGTTCCTTTAGAACCTTCGCCTTTGGAGTCCCGGCGAACAAGGGAAGGTAAGTCGTCCCCAGTCCGTAAGCATTGATAGGTGACAATGATTCGCCTGAAAGATATGGGGATGGGATATATTCATATCGGAACCCGAGTCTTGCAGATAAATTTGCGACGAGTTGTACGACTTCGCCGTACCGCGTCATGATAGCCTGCGATGTGGTAATCGAGCCAGGTCAGTCGCCAGGAGGCTCGCAGACGGTAGGTGTACCAGATCTTGCACGAAGTATCCGCCCTTCAGCTAACACGTTGCATTCGTAGTCTCCAGATGAACAATCGATTTTCGTGGCATCGGCGGACGCGATCATCCCAAGATACGTGGTGATGTATGTAAAGCACTGAGCGCTGGCCGTAGTATTTATGTTCGAGAATATTTAACTTGTGGGCCAGAGGTTATCGATTGAAACAAAATGAAGAAAAGAATGATGGGGTGAGAACGAAAAACCACGTCAAGGTTCTTAGCGCCTATTGAGTGTGTGGGCGCTTAAGCGCGGTAGCATGATCAGTAGCGATATATCCACCCAAGGATTCTAGAGTCGTCTGTTTGTGGGGTCAAGGTTTTCCGAATCTACAGGGGTTCTGAATGTCGATGTTAAATGTCATAAATACCATAGATTAACACTACGTAAGTCCCACGAACCCATATAAAACCTAAACAAATTGGCAAGTCCATCACCTGAAGCCTAAGGACTAAGTGGCCAAGGGTGTGCTAAAGATTGCCGTCCAGAATGCGTTGGACTTGGATCGCGGTTCCTGCCGGATCGGTTCGTGACTATAAACTATAAGAAAGGCCGGACGAATCGCGTCGTTGTCATAAACGACGGTCTCTTCATAATTAAGATCAGCTCCAGGGACACCCACAACCTGGGGGCATAGTCGTTAGAAGTTCAGCGTTACCCAGAATCGCCGAAATGAATGAACTTACCGAGTCAAACCCGGGAGGTGCGCCTGTGAGATAGCTAGCATTCCTCGTGCGCTTGTTTGGATTGCCGACAACCACTCGATTAATCAACATAACTCGAAAGTGGGAGTTGCTCGTAACGTTTGAGACATAGTCATCTGCCTCTACTGGCTGTGTCAGTGATGCGCCACCAATGAAGGAGGAAAAGGATGCTTACTCGATGAACATGAGGACGTGTATATCCCGGTTCCGAACCTATTTCCCCAAGTGAGCTGTCAAATCCCATATCACTGAACAGAGCGTCCTACCTCTTGAACCTGTTTTTCGAGCCTGAAAGAAGTGACTCGGACATGAACATCATACGAAAGTGATTTCCTCGGAAAGGAACAACATACCACATTTCGAAATGTCAAAGGAACCACGCAAGACGCAGCAGAGGAAGCACTCAGGTAATGAGCAAAGCATCACGTTGCTCTTATCATCCCCAATGAGACATCGCCTATTCGTCCCGTGAAACAGTAGACATTCGTTCCCAGGAAGGAACTTGAGCGTAGTACTGTTGAGCGTTGATTCAACTCGTGACCTGTGGTACCCACGTAAATGAGTTGTATGTCAGCTTCATACATCAAGCAGACATACCGGTAATCTAGAAAGGGTTTCAAGATGGCTTCTGGATAGNCCACTTTGAAGATACGGTGGACTTGGGGTTGCGGTTTGTGAGGATGCTTCCAGCCTGTTTGGAAGTATCGCTCCACTGTAGATGAACGGTTAACGCGTGTTCCGACACAGAAAGAAAAGACAAAACGTACGATGGGAGTATGTGTGGTCACCCTCTTTGAGAGGCACGAGGCGACTGCGTTTTCCAGAATTCGAGGGAGAATGATCAATGTTGAAGAGATCTGCCATCATTTCAAACATTCAGCAAGAGGGGAAGTGTCTGTCGAGGTGATACGCCGACCTTCAATATGCAATATACATATATATATATATCGTTTGTCACCGTTGTAGGAGAGGGTCAATGCCTTGCAAATGAAAAGCGCGTTGACCGAGCTCCCGGGTTTCGCCATGTAGATCGTAGTACATGGTTGTCCCAAGCGCGAGCCGAATCATGTAAGCCAGCGCATGGAAGCAACGTTGCATATGCTGTGCCAGTCGTCGAGTGAACAGTTTCAACTGTGAATTTGAGCGTCAAACTTGTCCATCGTCTCAACGCGGCTTGACGCGTCAAGCCGCGTTGAGACGATGGAGCTGAAGCAAGTTCACAGCGCTACAACAGCGCTAAGCCACGGGAGGTCTGGCTCCTATTCTCCCCTGAACACGAAGCGCCTGTTCACTATTGTTCGACTTCGTCTGACTACTGACTACCAACCGACTTCTTGTGATCCTCGATTCTTTGGGCTTGATTCCATGAATTTTATGGTTCTGACAAGCTCTGGGATACCTTCAAAGACAACATACGAGGATCGAGTTTTTGAGCCTCGCCTGCTCAAGGATTAGAATCCACCAGTGTCCTTTTCTGGGCTGAAACTTTCACCGTAAGTATTGCTAACCACCAGCAAAAGTTTGGAGTTCGAAGCTCGATTTTGGTCTGTGAGCTATCTACAATGCAGATGACACGAGGATAGCCTACCCGGTAACGCACGGTTCATCGATTGGGTGAGCCATTTGCCTCGTGTCTGTCTCAGGTGCATGTATAACTTTAGTTTCTGACCTCAGGCCACCGACAAAGCCATCCTACTACGCGTACTCCGAAGTACTCATTATTACTCGCTGAATCATTCGACTCTCTTTGTCTCCTTGCATGATGCCCTCTCGAACCCCGATCGCCATTATTACTTCTCCAGCAGGAGTAACCACCGCCCTCCCACAAATGCAGGCCATTATGTCTCCAACTTCATCCAAGGCATCCCAAACGTTTCAATATCGCGTCGAAGAACGCCGACGGACCGTGTTTGTCACCAGCGATACACCTCCGAACCAATGGTCCCCCGAGACGGTCCACGAAATCATMAAACTGGCCGATATACCTGAMGGCGCAGAGTCGCAGCATCACAGTGAACAGGAGGGCCTTTCGCCACCGCAGCCCTCTCGACGTACTCAAAGTATGACYGAAAAGGAGTATTATATTTATCARGAAGAATCTAGCCCYCAGCAGACGCGCAGCGAAGGGGAACCCGAAGTTCGAAACTCGAATCGCAAGACGATGTATCTCAGGCGTCCTGGATCCAAGAGCGAATCAGCWCTTCGKCGCTCTGCATTTGGTACCCCTCCGGGAAGCCCAGGACTTCCCCTTTCTTCGCTCAGCAATTCTCAACGCCGTTCAAGGCCCCGCATTCTCTTTTACCAYAAACACGATCCCCACTACGGYTTCACCAACTTTTCTGCACATCCGGTGATATACAAGGGTAAAAAGTACCCGACGAGCGAACATCTATTCCAGTCTTTCAAGGTGCGCGTWCCCCTTCTACATTGTCCTCCTAAATTGAGCCCTGGCTCTAGTTCCAGGACTATCGACCAGGTCTCGCGGAACATCTTCGAACCTGTTCCGAACGCCCCAGCGTTGTCTTCTCGGAAGCTCGGCGTTTCCAACCAGAAGTCCGTCCAGACTGGCTCCAAGTTAACATACAGAAAGTGCGTTCAGCCAAGTAACTTTCGTCTTGCYATCAGTTTAACCTTTSCTGGCTATCAGATGGACGAAGCGATTTATCATAAATTCACTCAGCATGCCGACTTGAAGCAGGAACTTCTCGCTACCGGTGATGCTGAGTTAGTTGAGGTGGGTGCTTATCACCTTCACCCTGAACTCCGATTTACCTCATTATTTTACAAAGGACTCAGATAAAGATGCTTTCTGGGGTGTGGGTGCAGATGGTCGAGGCCGCAACGAGCTTGGAAAGGCCCTTGAGAGACTGCGGGACAGACTCCGCGAGGCCTGAGCATACCCTATCATACTATCAGCGTATCTGATTGGTGATGCATTATACAATGGTGCTTCTATCATACCATCCCCTCCTTTGTTTGGATAATCTGTAACACTATAGCAACTCGAGTTTTGAAAACACGCGTTCTGAGCTTCGTGGTGGAGAACGTGCACCGAGGTCCGAGAATGGTAGAACACGCGCGTTTGATCCATCGTGCCAGCCACGAACAAACGGCGAGGTTGGCTTTTGATCGCCACTCGACGAGGTGATGAGGCGATGAAGGCTGGAAACACGATGCAAGGTATAAAGACGTCTTGCTGGCTTTCTGATCAATTACAGATCATTACACCCACTCAACTCCACTGAAACAAGTCTCTCCGCGAACAACCATGGCTTCCCGCACCAACACAACCAAGATGAATCCTAGTACCAGCAACGCTGCGAGTCCGTTATGCGATGTACGTCCGCCCTCCACTGTTTGAGAGACGCCCACTCAAGTGCTCTTCCTCTAGTATTGTCGCCAGAAACCCAAGTTTGGTGGATATCAGTACTGTTCGAAGACGTGCGCTAAGCAAGTGTCAACCTTATGCAACGTGAGTCTCCCATTGTCCTAATCATAATCATGTCCTGAAGCACTTTGTAGCATTGTCATAAGAAGCCCAAGTTCGGCAACTTCGAATATTGTGGCAAGAATTGTGCCGCAGCTGCTGGCAGCAACGGTGCTGGTTYCGGACAGCCTCGTAATAACGCGAATCCGGTGAGTAGCTCCGTCGGCGCGAAATTGATTCGAGTAACTGAAAAGCGGTCCTCGTCAGCGATCAAACAAACCGCCTGCAAATACTGGCGCTGCGATCACCATCAACCCAAGTCAGATTGCCCGTAAGCCCCTCTTCATTTAGCTGGTTCTTTTACCTTTCGTCTAAACCCATGCTACAGAACTCGTCGCTCAACAAATGCCCCAGGTGCAGGCTCTGTTGGCGAACGCCGCTGCCGGTGCTGCCGGTGCTGCGTTGGCTTCAGCCGTTGCGGGCGGTACAGGTGTACCAGCGGCACCTGCTCGAAGCACCAACGCACCTATCCAACCCCAGGCGAGAGCTAACCAAGGCCCCACCGCCAGAGCTCCCGCCGCTCCCAAGGCATCTGTGAATAATCCTTTCATTAACAGTATGAAAGCGAGCTCAGGTAATGCTCCAGCTGCCTCCAACCCTATTGCTACAACACTTCCAGCCCTCGACCCCGATGACGATGACTCCGACGAGATGGAACCAGACGAAGAAGACGACCTACCCGAATGTCTTATCCCAGGTTGTGAGAAGCCGATTCACGTAGATCCTAACGGGTCTAAGGCCAGTCAATACTGCTCAAAGAAACACCGAGAGTGAGCTCTCCTCTCTTCCTTTGATGCCTCTGGGGTTTGATTGCTGAATGATACCTCCAGGGAGGNCTGTCGCTGACGGGTTGGTTCCTGCTTGTATCATGTGCTTGACGATGCCACAGAGTGAGGCCGACTACTTCTGTGGTCGGGTTTGTAGGGAAGAGGCGATGAGCAAGGCTGCCGAGTTGTCAACCTAGAAGGGCGTCCGTTTTCTTCCACACATAACCGCACAATGTATCGTTATAAGCTGGATACGACCAAATCCAATAAATTATTCTCCAGATATTTGTATAACATCGACAGTAACAACAATCAAAAGTCCATCAGAAATGACAAGTACATCCAGTACAAGGGAGGGGTATGCTCTACACACATCACAATAAATTAGCTGGCGAAGACAAGATACAAAGACACCGAAGTGCCTTCTAGGCGATTGTAGCGGGTGGGGCAGACCCAGCTTTGGCCTTGATTTGCGTGGCGACGTCTTTAATGACAGAGACGAGCGACTTGGGGTCAGACGTGACTTTGCATGAGAGAGCGCGTTTGTGAATCGCAAGAGCCCTGAAGTCGACTTCATCTTCGATATACTCTCGCTTCGCGGTCGCTCCACCGAAGCATTGCTTTATATAGAGTAAGCAATAGTACATAGCTCAGGCATGAAAGGAAATCTCACCTTGAAGATCTCGAATTGCTTGGAGACGATGTTAAACTTGGTGGAAGGGTCGAAGAGCCCAAAGAATTTGGCTTCGGCTCCAGCATCGACGCTCAGGCCAGCAGAAATATCTACACAAGCCTTGATGCTTGCTCCAGCAGAGGTTACTGCCTGCCTCCTAGCCAACTTCTGAATCTCTGCACGTCGCTTAGGCGCGGTTGACACAGAGGCACTAGCCTTGCCTTCAAAGCTCATGGATGCCTTGGCACTTGCATCGACATTCAAGAAGACTTCGGCTTCAGCAACCCCACCAAGAGCAGTAATTCCGATTTCGAGCTGGGGGATAAGGTGGGCTTCGAGTTCAGCCTTTCCAGTGATGAGACCATCGGCGGAAAGGGTCAGCGCTACTCGTGACGTGAGTTGGCTTATCGAGAATAAAGACAACGATGTAGACTAACCAGATTGTGCTGGCTCTATCGGTGCGACGGATTTCTGGGCAGTTGATGGAGGGAAGAACAACTTGACATCGTTCATCTTGTAGTTGAAGGGGAGGTCAAGCTTCATTCCAAGCTCCAAGTTGGCTTTCCCGGTCGCGACGACCTTGAAGCTGGGACCAACGGTCAAGATACTGAATCAGAAGGTATGTTAGCCAATGGAAAGGACGAAGCCGGCGCGCTTTCTTACCCAGGGAAGTTGAGGCCAGGAATCCCGATAGGGCCAACGATGGGCTTCTTGGGCACTTCGATAGAACCCTTGAAACAATGGTCAGACCAAGAGTCACGAAAGCGGGATGTTTAAACGCACTGAAACTGAGCCTTCCAAGCTCAACAGACCATCGATTTCTCCAGATAGCTCTAAATTGAATTTTCATGTATTAGTCCGTTGCGATAAAAACAGACGGAAGGATAACTTACGAGAGAATACACCGAAGGCATCGAACTTCGGAGGAATGATGGTCCCAGTCGCCGCGATGCCAACAGTGACCAACGCATCAGCTTGTACACTTGCATCGGCTTTCAGAGTCCCTTGGACAGGGCCGCAAGTTATCTGTTCGTTGATGATGTTGACGGAAGTCTTGGGGACCTTGAGAGGTGGAAGTTGCACCGTCTTATCCTTGCTGAAACTATTGAAGTCTGATTATGGACGTCAGCTCCGCGTGAGAATGATAGTCAAATCACTGGTATGTGATCTACGCACTCTTGAAGGCATCCTCTATGAAGGAGAACAGAGCGCGTCGCTCAGCTTGCTCGCTACGGCGGCGGCCAGGTGGGTTGGGAGTCGGGGGCGTGATAGTTGCGTTTCCATTCTCTCCCGGGATGGTTACGCCCTGAATAGCGATGGAGACATTCCCGGATCTTTGGGAGCCATTCCGTAAGGCCATAGAATGGTAGGGAAAAGATGATGCTTACTTGGAGGAGTCCACAGCGGCAAAGTCTGTGTCAAGGGCGAGTCCACGGACTTGCGCACTTTGAGCTTGTCTTCGGGTCAGCTTGGCTCCAACGCTGTCCGGGATACTCTGATCTTCGTGAATCCACGATCTAGCGACGCGAGCGAATGGGGTCTTCAAGCACTGCCAGATAGACGGAATGATCAGACGCCATCATTCTGGATACACAAGGCAAAAAACCAACGTTTTCTGGCAAGCGCACAAGCTTGCCTTCTGCGCCGTTCTTCAACAGATGTTCGCAGCCTTCACCCTTCGTGCAGACAATACGGAGTTCTTGTCCCATCGCATCTTTGTCGCAGCCCAAAATTGTCCACCCAGCGGCGGGAGTAATGTCAGAGATAGCATCGGGCGATCCCCACTATGGAAGATTCGTGAGCAACTTCGCAAGTGTGATAGATATAGGGCTTACGATCTTCATGCTCCCAACAGCCTTCCCGTCGGCTGTATTGGGTAGATCGTAATAGCATTCGCCCCGGGTGCAAGGGACAGCCCAGTCATTTGAAACGGCGGAAACGAGAGTCGAGAAAGTGGAGAGAAGGGGGAATAAAACAATGATTGAGTTGACCATGGTTGGTATAAGAGTTGGTATAAGAAAAGGTATCAGTGGCAAAAGAAGGAGTGGTTGGTTTAAAAAGTTAAAATGGGCCTCTAGGGCAATAGAACGAAAAGAAGGAGTAGCACGGAAATGGCTCGCGCAGAAAGAGAGAAGGAGGTATGATGAGGTAGGAGATGAGAGAGGTGAAGGAGCTTAAATAGCCCAACTCACCTCTGAGTTCTAATGGAGGAGTGTCACCAGCATGTCGGCACAAGACGTGCTACATGTTTGGTAGAACATCAGAATGGGAGACGCTGCTTCACTGAACGTCAGCCACCATGTCGAGGACCTAGGGTCTACGCAACAGATCGCGTATACTTGTCTTCAGAAGGCTGCGCAATGTCTGAGCATTCTAACATGGAGTCGGCGATGACAACAAATTATGGAGTCCGGGGGTAGGCGAACTGCTAGATTTTTGACATGCTGAACAGCAGGCGTCCTAGACAAACATCATCAAGGGTCTCCTGTTAACTCAACGCACGATGGCTTACCTTGAACCAACCCACATGTTTATCAGTTGTGAGGGTCGTGGTGGTAAGGCGTCAACTTTGGCGCTTGTAGTCCTGTATCAATAGGTGACAAGCTGTCTAACCATGTCACGATAGATCAAGAGACAACAGTGTCTTCTCGATGCTCGTCCACGACATACCATACATATACGACCAAAGCCAAGCTTATTTATCGCAAAAAATCCGAGGAAAGGACGTGGCAAAGGACCAGTCAGAAAGCTACGTGCGTACATGCAATGGGGGTTTCTTGCAAGGTGTGCTCTATTCTTTGGTAGCGGTAGCGGTTCGTTGAACTTGGAGATTTAATATTTAGGCCTTAGGCTCGACTTACAGTTGGAAGCCTTGGGTTCCTTGCTTATTACGTTGAGGCGTTCAGTACCAGTGACGTAACATGTTCAGAACCGTTTTGGAACCGCTTGCCTCCACCAAACTTTTCTGTCTTTAACGAAATGTCCTCCAAGACCATCAAGCGAGCTCTCACAACCCCAGCACTTTTGTCCCAAATACTGCTTTATATCCATCCTGATGCCCTGAAGCCATGTACCACAGTTTCTAAGGCTTGGTCCAATCTCGCCTTGGATTATATGTGGGAGGATGTTTCCTCCCTGCAGCCAGTTCTGAGGCTGCTTGCACCATTGGAGACTGACAGGAAACAAAGAAAAGCAATCCTCGTACGCACCAAAAAACTATAGACATACACGAACTCATCTGCCCAACTAGCGATTTTCTAAGCCTATCGAACGTAAAGCTTGGGAACGATTCAAGTCATACGCAAGGAGAATTCGTGTGCTTTGTTTCGACGATGGGAAGGACTACGATCTCTGTCAAGTCGCGCTTACCCTCATGTCTAGCCTATCCAACGCAAACATCTCCCAACCAATTTTCCCTAACCTGCGCAAGCTATCTTGCGTTGGCAGCTCGCTCTCGTTGACCAAATTATTCATCTCTCCCAACCTCTCGAACCTTGCCATGACCACGAATGCCTCCCATGACGACCTCTCATTTTTCACCAGTGTCCTCCCCGTTTCCGTTCCCCATCTTCAAACACTCAGCATCTCATGTTACTGGTGCTCCAAGAGCGAAGGGGCAAAGGACGCCGATATCATGGCTATGCTTGAAAAAATGCCAACCGTTGTGGATGTTGAAGTGCCGTCTGGGTGGTTAGCCAGACTCCCCCCTTCGGCTGTTGACCTTCTTGCGCAACGAACCAACCTCAGACGCCTCGCCGCAAGTCTTGAACTTGATGATTCAGGTCCAGGACCTTGCCTTGGCCTTGCCTCTGCGTTTTGTCCGCATCTGGAGAAGGACCGCTTCTCTAGCCTACGGGAACTAGAGATCGTTTCGCCSATTCGCCTCGCCATGTCCGCTCTTTCCACAAAGGCAAAAGCTCGGATACCGCTCACCAAACTATGCATCAGTGACCCAGGTCAGGGCGAAAGTCACTATGCGTCAGCAGAAGATATCGCATCTTTTCTCAAGATGGTTTCTACCAATTACCCTGGATTARAGCACCTCAGCATYGAGCACAACTACTCCTTCGRTGACAGTCTCGACCCTTTCCCCGAGCAGAAAGTCACTTTTGAACATCTCAAACCACTACTCCGTCTATCTCAGCTCAATTTCCTCCGCCTTCGTCATGTCCTCGACTTCAAACTAGAGAAGAAGGAACTGCTGCGCTTCCTCAAATCCCTCCCCAAGCTGAAGACCCTGCACCTCAACGAACGACCTATTCAATACATCGATTCCAATCATCTACCCATCTCAGTCCTCAGTTCTCTCCCTTCCGTGTGCCCCAACATGGAAATGCTTGCAATCCACATTGACCCCATGGAAACACCGTCAAGGCTAAGGAAAACCCTCCCCAAATTCCGAAAGCTACAGGAACTCTGCGTAGGCCGATCTGAGTTCCCGGTCGAGGCCATGTCGGAGCGCGCATGCGACCCCCAAGGTATCGCGCAATTGCTCTCACGCATCCTCCCAGAAGAGTGTCAACTCACCTATGATTTTGATTYGGATCTGGGGGACTCTAGGGGCGGGGAGGACTATTCAGCTGACTTTACGAAATGGTGGGATAAAGTCAATAGGCATCTTGRAGCCATCCGGCAGGGCGAAGAGGTCCCTTCATCCTCCGAAGGTTCTGGTTCTGAGTATGATTACTGATGTGCCGGTGGTCTACTCTACTTACCCTCTTATGTGCTAGGAGGACTAGGAGATTGTTGTGCTTCATAAAATGTAACCGCTTATACAATTTGGTCATTGGAATAGCCTTTCAAATCACAGAACCTTGTACCCGAATCATGGAAGCACAAGTCGAGTACTCGATTCCTTCCCAAACTGCAATCAATCAGTCGAACATCCATCAGTCATTGATTTTAGCGTAGGGGTCCCCCCTTGTCCCTGTACGGAGCGCCTTCGGACTCTTCTGATTGCGACTCGCTTTTACCACTGCCGCCTCTAGTCTCGCACTTGCGCGTTTCCCAAGTCCTGACGCTGAAGTCAAAGTAAAACGAGTAGCGTAGCAGCTTGACGCAGTGTTCCGGGATTTATCTATACGATCGCGTTGTGTCATGGCCCGTTTGAATAGTGAAATTTGGTTTATTCAACACTAGAAAACTCTATCTGGTCATGGACTTCATGGGGTCGGTTCCTTGAACTTCACATCCATCCGAACGTAATTATGATAAACCTCTCCGTTGGTCAACAGTGTATCATGGTCTCCATCCTTGTTCTTTGGATCAAAGAACGCGGTAAGTGGCTGTCGTTGGGGGCTTAGTTAGCATCGCGTAAGGTACAAAGGAWAAGGATTCGTACATCGTGGAATTCAAGGAACGCAGCGGCTAGAAGAGGGTATTATGATTGGACTTYGATTGGAAAGTAACCACAAAAACTCACTTCCGGGACCRTACCCATCGCCKGCATCAGGTTTTCCAGAACCTCCGTGAATTTTCTTCCTGACCCCAGTAGCAGGGTTTGCTAGGTTGTTAGARTAAAACATAACACCGGATTCTAGCGGTGGTCATGGAACGTTAGGGWTGGTAAACCTGGAAAATGGACTATCACGCACGATTTGTATCGAAGACTAATTTCAAGCCAGATTTGTCTGACGCTAGCTCAACGACRGTATCTCCTCTGGTTGGTGTCTTCGAGGTCGCAGGATCGTGCGTAGGCTTGAGAACATCTTTCAACAGATCAAAGGAAGCRTCTTTCAAMGARGACTCGTCGAAATGTTTGGGTAACTTCGGRGCATCCGTGAAGAGGTAGAAGTCATCTRGTAGAGGTCGTMATRARTCRATGTCRAGRGAAAGRAWGCYTGAGATGTACTGTACACACCRTAGCCTTTGGCGGGGAATTGGTCGCCAATWCGCTTGCCATTGTGGGTGTGACCRGGAGCGTTGGTTAGGAAKGAACCAGTCGAYAGACARACGTCATCTAGTTCATTGATCTTATCTGCCTGGGGTGCGTAACGCGGTAAGAAAGGGTATGCACACTACTCGGAGGTGCATACCTTTATGGTCAACTTATGGTTCTTGATCGAGAGAGATTCGGGGCCTTCTTTGAGACTTGCGTCGAGGTTGAACCCCCAGTGCTAGTGTCATTCGAGTCAACCTAATGCCTTATGAGGACCGAAAAGCTGGAAATACCTGGGTGAGGTTGATTGGCGTGACGACAGGCGATGGACTGTCAAGCTTAGCCCTGTACACGATAACAACACTTCCAAGATCGAATTCTTCATGCGCCTTCACAGGCTCTCCAGGCAGTCTATACTTTCGCTCTTGTTGTCCAGGACTGACTAAGGCGATGAGAGCTTCAACAAGTAACTTTCCAGGGAAACCTTGGTCACCATCCGGCGATACGAGCCGGAAGAAGGCAAACGATTCCGTTGGGTCTTCGGAACCTGAACTCGTAGCAAGATGCTTCAACTCGGATTCGGTGAATAGTTTAGGCTTCTCGGACAGGACCTCCCAGGGAAGACAGTCGAAACCCGTAGGACCACCATGAAGGGAGACTTTCGGGTTCTCTATACGAGCCACACTTAGTACACGAGTGTAGCATACGGTATTGGGATCATCACGACGTACCATTTACTAGCGCAGTGAAATCATTCTTTACACCCTTTCGCTCGACTGTGTGGGTACCGACCGGGATGCGATTTGTATAACGTCCCACAACGGTGTTGGTATACTTGCGTCCTTTGTGGTCTTCAGAGGCCTCTGGGCCGATAACGAGATCGTGTGTCTGCCACGCGAATGAAGCCCCAATCAGGTCATCATCAACCTAGTACAAGGAGATGGATGTACCCTGCCATCTGGCTGGACAATGATTCGATGGATGGTGAGTCCGTGAGGAAGCACCTAAGGTGAATGGTATCAGTGATGTAACTCTCGTTCATGTTTCAGCACCAGTACCTCCAAGGCGAGCGACGGGGCGAACGATGGGAGGGTCAATAAGACGGGCTTGAATTCGGCCATGGTGGTTGAGTTGGAAGTGACGATGACGGTGATATCGACCTGACCTTATTGCGGCCCGGACTCCTGACCTGAAATTGCGTCAACTCTCTGACCGACCCTGTAAATTTTCCGCGGTTACCCCAGACACTGGTGGACGGTTAAGCTCAAGCTTCAAGTCTACTCATGTACATCTATGTACATACAATATCTCGTTAATCTTCGAATTTAAATACTATAGACGAAAAGGGTCAGTACTTCAGTCGAAACCGATGGAATAAGTTGACAAACTCACCACAAGCTCCACTGCTAGGCTTCGTTGCAAAGATAACTTCGTTCAACCTTTCCCCTTCCAAGCCAGTGTAAGGTCCGTATCTAGCCTTCACCTTATCAATGAAAGCATCCACAATATCCTCGGGGACGAGGGAAACAGTGCATCCACCCCACCCCGCACCTAAACGACATGCCGTTCAGGCCTGTCAAAGAAGGAACAGGTACAAGCATTGCTTACCGGTGAGCCTGCTTCCTAGCGCACCTGCATCTCTGGCAATTTGGGTTAATTCATCTAGCTCAGGACAAGAGCATTGAAACAGATCGGCACAACTGGTCTGCGAGTCGTTCATCAGTTCGCCAAGATGCTGGAGGATTTGCCCCTGTGTCTTTGCGCCAGAGCCGTCTAAGCACGCTTGTCGGAACTGCAGGACGCGCAGGGCTTCGGAGAAAACGTGCTTAGCGCGCTTGTAGATTTGGAAGTAGGTAGCCTCGACTGGGAGGTATTTCGGTCAGATAGTCATGGATCAAGAGAAATGTAGAAAGCCAACCTTCGATCCAGGAGAGGTACGTCGATGTGAATTCAGCCTCAGATAGTCCAGACACCTCGATCATCTCGTCGATCGTCAACCCAGTTTCCCCTTGTCGTTCGGTCGTTCGTGGAGACTTCAACCCATCAAGATTCGTCAAGACATTCCCCAACACCTGAGCCAACTTTTCAGCTGGGAGTACTGTCCCGTCCGCCTCTCCTGCTAGCCTCCCTATAACCTCCCGATACGTCACTTTCTCCTTCCTTTCGGCTGTGTCTTTGAGAGGAACCCGCAACAGTCGAGCTAGCAGTCGTGCTCCGACCAAGGTTTCTACAACTCGGAGGTTATAGTTCGTCTTTGCCGTTACAGCCTTGTCGGAAACGACCAAAGAATTTGCGCAAACGAAGACGGCACCTGGTGGTAGTGGGATAGNCGAAGCGTGTAGAGCCGGGAAGAATGTGATGTAGATCGCTGATCCCGATTGACATATCACTGAAGCAGCTTGATCCAACCTGTATACGGAATGAGTGGCAAGACGGTTGAGGTTGAACAACTGTTGTACCCGCCACTATTGACACCTAGTCACCATCAACATATGACTGAGTCCGCCAGAGGACACCCAACGCACCTACGCGCTTTTCATTTTCCATTGCCATCAATACCAGCTCTCCCTTTGTCAACCTTTTTTCAGTGGACTCCACATCGTCTAGCTAGGACGGACGAATCACTTGAGGGCCAACTTATGGTATCCAATGTGAACTTACCTTGCCGTTGACCGCCAAAAAAGACAGCGTACTAGCTACGACCATGGCTGCACTTGAGGAAAGCCCGGAGCCGGCTGGAACCGTCCCAGTAACAAGGAGGTCAACGGGTGTTGGATGCCTGCTCTTCCCTCCTCCATCATCTGCGCTTGGGGAGAAGTAATGGTCCAAAACGCCCTACGTGGGTCGACATCAGGGACTCAAAAGTATTCGTTGATGGACTCACATAGTATCCTGCCTTAACATAGCTTTCCCAGCGAAGTTCCTTTGGATTGATGTCTAGATGCCAGCGCTCAACATGAACTACTTCCTGTGCACCAAGCGCTATCTCTGCGGCAGAAGAAAGCCTGCGTTTCGTTTGGAGAGATGGAGCAAATACTTGACGCGGGTACTTGTGATGGAGGTTCTCGATGATCACACTACCAGAAGTGTGATGTAGTTCTGGCTCGTCTGCGACCTCAACACCTTCCGGAACGGGCCTTGGTGCACATGCGACAAGGATATCTCGTTCTACCGCAGCAGGAAAGGCACCAAAAAGCGCATAATCGATATGCTCGCCTTCGTCTACAGTTCAGCGATCGACTCAGCGAGGAAAGGAGACGATCAACCTATCAAACTTGGTGGAAACGACCGTGTAAGCACTTGTAAATCGCCTACGCACTGACAACCACTCACTTGACACGCCCGGGTGCCCTCGCAATATACGCTGGCTTCCTCCCAAACCTCCTTACGAACTCGTCCGTCAGATTACTCCACCGTTCAGCGTGGTTGAGAGTAGTTCCAATATTCTGGTATAACTCGTTGAGGCTCGTATACACCGGAATCGTTTCTTGCGCAGCCATCGTCAGTCCAAGTCGATACACAATGCTTCAGGCGGACATATGTGAGAGGATATATAGCCGGAAAGACCGGTACGGAGACGGTGCGAGGGGAGCCGTGCCATACTTATGTGGGTACTAGAGGATGAAAGTAGCTGCTCAAAATGTTCGAACGGCGTTTACATCGGACGTGATTCCTGATTCCGGTAAAGTAACGCTACCGGTGTGCCACCACTGCTCCCACCAAGTTCGTCTAGTGGGAAGCATGACCAGCTGTGCATCCCTCGTCCCTCGAACAAGTCTGTTTACGCGGACGGCCGGTGATGGAAGCGTAGGTGAATCAACCACCCGAAGCAAAGGAAACATGTCAAAAAGCCTGAGCTTATGGGCTCTGGGAGTCGACTCTACTCCAGGATTCCATCCATATACGTTGATGTACTCAACGACACAAGATGACAGTGATTCAAAGTGTTCCGCACGAATGGTACCCTTGAATTAGACGGGAAAAAGGGAATTCGTCGTCAAAACCGGTGACTGTTCATGCTTTGATACAATTGCCACTCACTTTAATGGCCCGGCATTCTATCTTGATCAACCGAACTACCTCTAGATGCTGGGCAATATCAGATAAAAACGCTGACGCATCGAAGCAGCTGATGCTAAGAGTTTCTATCCGGCGAAAGAATGCCAGTGGATTGGGGAGAAGCTCTATGCGAAATGTCTGGAAACGGCCATCGAGCATTAGATGCTCGATACCCCGACTCCTTTGAGCTATCGCAGTAACCGTCATTGCATTAGAACACCCAAATTCACGCAACTCGGGCAGGGAGATCGAGGGTAGCGATCGCATTCCGGGATTATTGCTCTGCTTGAGTATTAGGGATTGGATGCTCGGTTGTCGGCTAAGTAGGTTCTCAACATTCTTCGCCGTCCATTCACCGTGTAGGTGAAGATGGGTGAGCTTTGCCGATGAGGGGACGGACTCGAGTATTGTGTGCCTTGTAACGGGTATGAAGATCATCACAGAAAGGCGTTCTAGGTTTGTGAGAGAGGCTAAGATCGCGGGGAGGTTGTTGTAGATCGAATTCATTGATTGGGTGTCTGATGGTGGGTATACGGCGAGGGCTTTTACATACGAAGCCAAAGGTTTCTGCGGATCGCAAAGTATGGCTCGAAGCTGTTTGATGCGACGCCGAAAGCTGAATTGATTATTATCAGGACCGACGCTGACCGATACCTCTTCGTAGAATATGGGTACAGCGAGCCTGTGGACTTCGCGCGAGACAGAAAGCATCACGTAGAGAAGGCTTGGCTTGATATCCGCAATCTCTTGGAAGATTTGTAGCCATAATTCCACAGGAAGTCGACTGTAGATATCGAAAACAGGGGGCAGTGGTGCGGGGCGACGAAAGATATTGAAGAGCATAGAAATAAGCGTGTTCGTGGCTAGAGACAAGCGAGAGATGCACATGAAAGTACAAGTCACTTGCTGGGCCTCTTGGCTTAGTTAGGAGAGTCCCTAAGGGCCAGGATTGACATTGGTATTTCTTTGTAATTCCATTTATGAAGAGTTAAGCACTTGTACGACGTTACGCAGTGTCTGTGACCTTTCCTTTTCCCTTGCAAACTTTCTTGTGTTCCTTCCAATGGACGAGCTGATGCTCGGTGGAGCAATACCTAGCAGATTTGCAGCTGCTACACACTAGCGTGGTTCCCAAGTCGCAAATCTGGCATTTGTCCACGGATAATGGATCAGATGACGAGCTTGCTTCTTTGGAGGCGGCGCTTTGGCTGACAGTTGACTTCAAAGGTACAAGAGGGATGTTCTCCACAGTGGTCGAGGGAGAAGCGACATGGGGAGAATGGCTCTGAGTGGCACTCCCGCCCTGGGTTGGTGGTGAGATTGGAACAGTCGTCGGGACATCCAGTTTGTCGGAGGGGTTAGCGTCAGGGGAAGGGACAATAGTAGAGGTGGGAGGAGTAGGCGCCACTGATTTATTGGCCTCGCTGTGCGGAGGCTGCGAGGGTCCAGAAGGACCTGGCGCTGGGGCAACAGTAGTAGGTTGAATTCCAGGACCTTTGCCTTTATCACCGTCGTCTGGGCCATACCCAAGGTCCAGAGGATTCCTATCAACGAAGTCTTGCCATCTTCGTCTCTCGGATTCGGTGAGAATATATGTGAACCACCTGGGAAACCAATGTGGGCGCCGCCGTTCCGAGTCAGTGAGAAGACCCCTCTCTATCTCTACCAACAACATGGCCATTTGGCGAATCCAAATATTCCGACTCTGAGGTTGAGGAATGAGCAAAGGCAGGCCGAAATAAAACGTGGAGCACGTACTTTGAGATCAGCAGCTTCAACCTTGAGATTGAGGAGTGCGATGAGACAATTGAGGAGGAGTATGGAGACGACGACGGTGAAGATGGCACGAAGGATACGGATTGTTACTAACTCGTCTTTCCATGGGTCGAGAGAATTAAAGTCGTTTGACATGAAGGTAATCATTTCACCAAGAGCCCTCCCATAGTCGGTGAATGGGTTGGAAACGTCTGGTGGGCTCTCTGCTTGTAATAAAAAGAAAGGAACGAAGGTGAACCCTGCATGATACGGTCAGAATAACGATCCCAGTGTAAGCGAGGCGCACGAACCAACGATGAATGTTGCCAAAAGGCATAAAAANTGGGAGCACTCCTCTTGTCATCTCCGTCAGCAATATCATGAGTGTACCAGACTGCTCAAACACCCGCGAGGACAGGATCATATCTACCCAAAGTATGGGGATCGAATAGGCTATGAACGCCCTGGGCGGTGTGCGTCGCGTCAGCACCATAATTGCCATGGTAGTTGACAGCGCAACGGCTCCGATATCAAAGTAATTGTATATGGAACGGAAGAACAACCAAGTTCCCCGCATTTGACGAAGTTTCTGAACAGCCAGGAAGGCAATGACACCAAGTTGAATCCCGGCGAGGACAAGGGCTGCAGTGGATTGGCTTCCGTCAGCCGTAAGTATACTGAGGGCCAGTTGCAAAGCAACATTGACTAGTAACGGAAGAGCAACGCGCTGCAAGTGAATCGCCCGCCCGAACGTGTCCATCTTCCAGGTAACCAGTTTCTCAAACCAGATTACGGTAAGGAGAGAGAACTGTAATTCGCGGTCATCAAGTCGCAGAACCTCTTCAACGAAGCTAGTGAAAGGACTAGAGGGGCGAGGGTTAGTCATCGGGCGATACGGGCGAGCACCGAGTGGGAGGTATGCTTTTTTCGTGTACCTGTAGAACGCAGGACCAGCAAGCTCGTAAAACACGCTCGATGGCTCCGAGTTCCAGTTCCTCATCACATATGGTAAACCATGAATGCGATATTTGTGAAGGCAAAACCCGTCGAGCGGGATCGTGACCGTCCTTGAGTTGGCCAACCCGGCGCTCTTAGGAGAGCTGGAGGGGATGCGGAACAAACTCAAAATGAAAGCAGCGACGCCAAGGATAATGACCCAGGCGAGCTCCAGATAGGGATGTCTATAGAGCCAAACCCTAAATTTTTCCTTCCGTTCCAATGCCTTGGCGAAAACTTCGACTCCCTGGTTATTGGGTATGTGGAAGTCAAAGAGAGCCATGTGTCGCATGAGTGACAAAATGCCAAGTGGTCGAGCTCGACAGAGTGAGGGCATCGAGCAGCTGATTGCTTGAGAATTGGTTATAAGGAGGGACTTCGACTGGTGGTACCGCTTCAGAAAGGAGTCCACAAACGCCGTGCTCTGACAAAGAGCATCGATGTCAGCTGCACAGCTCAGTAGACTTTGAAATGGGGTGTCATTCTCATCGTAGGTTCTATCGTCGGAGACGCCATCGTAAGCTTCGCAAAGCGCATCCATAAGCTCGCCACCACCGAAGAATGGGTCGTTTCGTTTGGTACGATGCGTATAACTAACCCAGAGCATGAATTTTGCTAGATTATAATTGGACTTGCGACGAAAGCCAAAATCCAGATGGGTAGCATCGCTGAGGTATCTGGGAGGAAAATATGCGGCAAAGTTGGCGGTAGAGATGATAGCGGTATTGGGCGTGATACTCCATCCCGAGGGCATGACTACGTGGGAGGATGTTTTCATGATAAACAAGTCGTATTCAGCATCGAATTTCATAAAATGATGACCGATTACAGTGATGTGACGCAAAGGAAATTGGACGCCAGAATATGCCCCATCGTGCGGACTGGCAACTTTGAGGATAAGCTGCTTGCCAACTTGGACGATTTCGAGCTGATCTGGGTGATATTGAGAGGAGAAATCGGAAACGTAAAGAACCCGAGTAATTTCGGGCTGGAGTCCGTCAATGGATGGGCTTCCAACAGCGACAACGTAGTGTGTGCTCTTCATGCGAAGCAGGAAAATGGATGTTTGCGCAGTGCGACTCCAGGGATAGTTTACGGTCAGAAGGTGGGTGATACGAGACTGAACCGGCTGGGCAGGCGAAGTTGCATACTGGTTGCGAAACATGGCCAGATCCAACTTTGATTGCTGTGTGCGGTCGGATTCCGTCATGACGACGGTCGGTCCAGCGTCATGCTCGAGAGTGCCGTCTGTGATGACCCAGCGATGTAGTTCGGTTCCACCACCTTCTGCAACAAGGCTGATATTGCTCTCAGCATTATCGAAGTGCTCCTCTAATTCCCGTATCTCATCGTAGGCATCCGGGACGACAACGAACGACGCCAATAGACCGAATACGCCTGCCTCGTCCCCCTTGTTGGGAACAGCGCCAATGACGGAGACACCTCTTCCGTCACTGATCTCAATGCTCATGATAACCCAACCAGGATATAACTCGTGGTTGAAAAACTTCTGGTAGACGAGTTGAAAGTTGTGCGTAAGGAACGAATTGATGACAACGCAATAGTCGTTGCCGACTGCGACAGTGACTACCTCCCCTTTGGGCGAGAAGCGGCAGTACCGTACTTGCTTGTGCATCGAACTACGAACAACCGTATCCTTCCCGTTGATGCGATGCACCCATCTACTGGCCTTCTCAACCTTTGGGAGCTCGGAAGTGAACAGAGGTTCATAAGTTGGCTTCTTCAAGTCCCAGTACATTATTTGTCCGTCATCCTCGGGTATGTGAACCATGTGGTGTCGATCGGGGGAGACATAGATGCTCGAAGATGCTCGATATTGGTCCAATTGGATATGAAACTGGTCACCGTTGGACAGACCGATGACACAGAGTCGTTGATCGGCATCGAAAGACCCACTAGCATCGAAGGCGCAGCAGATAGCCCTGTCGACGAAGAGAGAACGTAGCATAGAGTGATTGCCATGCCTAAAGCCGGGCTGACAAGCAAACGTCCAACTAGCAGATAGTTTCCACGTCCTCGTAGAGTACGCCTCGATGATTTGCCCGCGAGCACTTTCCGCCAAACCCCTTCCTGTTCTCGTGAAAAAGATATGTTCATCATCGCCAGAAACCATATACGAGTCGAATTTCGGGAACCTCGATTGAATCCATCGATTTCCACTGTTGGTAGTGGTATAGCACATTGATTCTCCGTAATCGACGACATAGTGAATCAAGGCGCGTTCCCCATCGTTCGAGATATACCCATCGAGCGAGGCATACGAGTTCCCTGCCCTCACAGAGGCACCGGCTGGAGACGCGAAAACGACGCGAGAACTCCACGTCTCCATCATGGCGTTGTCCCCCGTTTTGTATGTTTTAATTTCAACAGCGTAGCTACCAGTGCCAGCGCAGATGGTGGCGACGAATTCATGGCCCGAGGAAATGAGCAGGCAGAAGAGAATCGTGCCATCGTCACGGTTGAATTGCATAGATTTGTTGAGAGAAACGGCTCGTTCGATGTCGTAGACCCCATCAAGTCGTGAGTTTACCCATCTGACTGTTGGTCCAAGGAACTCCCTCAGATGTACCAAGCCTCCTTCAGCTGGGGTTGCCTCTTCATCTGGCCGTTGGCTTGCCATTCGTCTGCAAGTCCTAGATGAACACAACGAAACCACGAACTAGATTGATGAACACACCAGATCTCCCACTCGCAGGAAAGCAAAGACGTTATTGGACTCGCCACTGCATCTGCCCAGACCCCACATATAAACCACATTGGCCGCGCCCAGGTTCGTCTCGATGCGCACTGCCTTGCTTCCCAAGAGTCCTAACGATAAAAGCTCGCGAGTTTGTGTTTCCTTTCATGATCGTGCTCTCTATCAGGTGGTCCCGAAATACCGCTTGACTATGAAGCCACCGAGGTTGTCGGGGAACTTGACTGCGTGGTAATATTGATGGCGACCCAAAAGAGAAGTGTCAGGGACGCCGTACGCGTCTCGACATCGTCATGGATAGTGGCAAGGGAGTGCAATTTTAGAGATTGGCAAAGTCGGTGCCTTGCGACTGAGGTGCAGATCATCGGGGACACTGGCGGGTGACTCTGCCCGTTGAGTTCCCACGATCAAACAAGGCCCATCCCTGTCTCGGACAGCGACGACCAAGTGTTCGACACCATTCCAGCAGTTTCAATCTGCTCTTCGACATCGTCTTCGATGGGGATTGCGCCTCCAACCGGTCGGGAGATATTCCTGGTGTCGACCCTTTGGATTCTTCTTGTGATTTTCTACCACGCGCCTCAGCAGCTTTCTTCGTTGGCCTCCTCTTTTTCGTCTTCGATAACCGCGCCTTTTGGTCTCAATTACACCGTCCAAAAGCCACCAGAGCTCGTTCAATTAGCACTCCAGGGACCCCGGCCAAAGGCTTACAGAGACAGGCTAATATGGGGGACAAAGCATGTGCCACAGACAAAAATACTGGCCCACGTCCCGGGTATGTGTTTCACAACGGTCCATGCCAGGTTCTGACGGTCATCTAGGATGGTCGATATTCGATAGACTATACATGATGAACGGCACTCTGTTCATCGTCTCGGACGAACCGCAACACGTCCCGAACGTATCACTTATTTTATCAAAGGCGAAGTACATCTGGAACGGACCTGAACATGTTGCCAGCCGTCTCCCCGACGACGACGATATCCAGGTTATCAGCACGAAGCGAGCGAAGCAACTATTCGGCAACGATGCCCAGATAATTGACGGGGTTACTTTCTATGTCAATGATCCTCCTCAATTGTACGCTCTTTATTTCGGTCATGCACTGCACTCTGAACTGACATTGAAAATGAATCAGCGTGACCCATTACTACCATTGGTCAGCTGAGCTCTGGTTTGGGTTTTGGCGCACGTATTCTGCATTGGACCCCTCCATCTCGCCCTCTGGGAATACTACCCTCCCCCCNTCCCCGTCGCGTCATGTTTCCCCATTTGAACGCCGACCACTGGCGTGACTACTCAGCAATGAATGAGTTTGTTCTTTTATCATCCTCACCTTCCATCACCCGCGAGTTTGTGGACGATTTTCGCGACCGCATTGCACTCTCTCAAACGAAACCCTTCGTCTTTACTCGCGTCATCGTTGAAGACCGCTCCGCGGCCATGCACGGCTTTAATTTCCTACGATACGGGCGGATAGCTTCCGTTCCTTTCGGTCTACCTGGCAGTGTCCATTGGTGGATGACAATTCGCCATTCTGTCGTTAGCTTTGCTGGTGTCGATGCTGAGTACGGCGAAGCTCGCGTACAGGGCGACACGTCGGTCCAGCGCGTCGGTGAGAGTACATCAGCTACACCAGTCATCACGTATATCAGCCGACAAACTTGGGGACGTCGAATGCTCATACCTGCAGACCACGACAAACTGGTTAAAGAACTGTACAAGTTGCGAGACCAGTATGGCTATGAAGTGAACGTGGTTTCCATGGAAAAACTCTCTCGCAGTGAGCAAATAACGCTTGCGGCACGCACCACGGTATGTCCCCCTACATCTTACTATGATCCAAAGGTTGACCAGAGGTTTAGATTATGATGGGCGTGCATGGGAATGGTCTGACGTCGCTAGTCTGGATGAACCCAACGCCTCGATCTACCATCATCGAGTTCACATACCCTGGTGGGTTCGCATTCGACTATGAATGGACCGCCCGGGCACTGGGTATCACTCATTATGGTTTTTGGGGATCTGAGTGCGTACTTCCATCACCCATGCCTTGAGTCATCTCGTTGATTCATGAGTTTCTAGCTATTTCACCAATCCAGACACGCCGGTACCTGCGTATCCACCTGGATTCCAATCGAACGAAATTCCAATTGATGGGGCGGTTGTTGCTCGTCTCTGTCACGAACGACTGCAGCTCGTTTCTGAGCTAGACGACTGACCTCCTTGGGACTTTTCTTGCATTATTTATGGGATTTGCCACATAACCAACTGGATTTTTCTCACTGCATCATGTACTGACTACCATTGTGACTAATTTATATCTTACGTCGTCGTATTTAACATCCTTCTTGGTCACTGCTGAAATATGGGGGGAGTCTGACTAGCATTGTCTCGTATAATTACGTAACGCGTGGACAACGATGCCTTTGTCCTTGACCACCGTGTTGCACTCTTCCGTTCTGCTCATATCTCAACCATGGAGGAAGTCGTAGACGACGATAAGAAGAATTTCGAACCCATTGATGTTCATGAAGAAGAAACGCAGCCTGACCCCGAAGAGCATCTCATGCTGGACCAAGGAAGCGGCAGAGTGTGGTTGGTCAAGGTAGGCCGCAATCCGTTCAACTCGTCCGCGTGTTCTGAGAACGAGTCAGATTCCCAAATTCTTAATGGAACGTTGGGCAGCCATCGACGCTGAGGACGTTCACCTCGCTACGATCCGGGTGTATAACAATGCCAATGGAGCCAACGGAAAGGCACCCCGGATAGTTTTATTCCTACCACCAAACAAGAACCCTAACAATTCCCAAGAAGCACCGCTCAATCCTAATCGACCGGTCTTCGCCTCGTCGACCAACTATGCCGCGAATGAACCTGACCAATATGAATTGGACATGGTCAACGACGCTGTCGAAAATCAAATTGTGGTCGCGGAACGTCCGAAAGACTCCTCATTCTCAACTGTACCATCCGGAAACCAAGCTGTTAACACGAGGGCGCGAACGACGATCCTCACTGGGAGAATCAAGCATGAGTGCAACCTACGGCCTGTGTTCTCAGAGAGCTACCGTAGACAGATGAAGGAGCGCACGAGGAAGTACAACACGCCAAGGCGGCAAATAAGAATGATAGAGGACGCAGGTGTGTCTGGCGGTCGGGGAGGCATCAATCGTCTCAGCAGTGGTGTTGGTGTTGGTGCTGGAGGCGCGTTCAGTGATCTCATCGTGAGTGCTTTCCTTACCTTACTTTCTATCCTATCTCATCTTCACCAGAAAGCCAAACCAAAACAAGTCAAGGGGACATTCGAGCGTATGGCCCGTATGCCTCGCAATCAACTCCTGGATCTCATTTTCCAGTTATTCCGCGAAAACGAGCGCTGGGCGCTTCGGCCTCTCAGAGAGCGAACCCAACAGCCGGAGGTCTATCTCAAAGAGGTGCTCGGCGAAGTCGCTATGCTACATCGGAGTGGTGAGTTTAATGGAATGTGGGAGCTCAAGGATAATTTCAAGGACGGCGGGGTGAGTTCGTCGTATGATGTTCTATGATGGACATGACTCATTTCAATTTAGGTCAAACCCGAAGGTTTTATGGAGTCCCTTGCTGCTGGCGGAGAAGATATATCCATGGAGAATGTGGACGACGAGGAAGATGATGATGACGATGACATGGAAGAGGTATCATAAAGTAGGTTGCCCTCTCAAGCTCTGTCTCGATGACCCTCACTCATTAGACACAAAGTTATACATTTACCCTCTGATCCCATTACATTACTGTATCTTACTAGTTTCCCAAACCAAATCACAAGGGTATATTTGGCGCATCGCCGCCTGTCACCGTGGAGCTGCTGAGTTAGACGGACCCTCCAAGGCATCCGCAATTCCTCTGCCACCATCCCTACAAGAACAGGACATCAATCAACATTTGTTTAAGCTCCAAAGCCCCCGTTTGGCCTACCTGAGCTTTTGCCTTTGCGTCTTCGTAGGCATCTTCCCCATTTTGTACGATTTCCTCTTTATTCTCAATTGCATATTTGACAGTCTGCTTTCCCGCTTCCTCTTTGACGCCTTTCGCAAAAGGATCCGTGTCTTTGCTGGACGCATGTGGTGCTGCGAGATTGTCAGACAACGCCGTCGAGAGTTACATAAAAACTGGACAACCGGACTTACCCATGTTAGCACGCGCGGCTGGTTGACGGTGTATCTCCTGGCCTTCGCTCATCTCTCTGTGCTGATTTTTGGGGGTGGTGTAGGACGTGGGTACCTCCAAATGTTTTGGAGACCATCTTATACCGTACTCTGCTTTGGTACGAGCATCTAACAATGTACTTGCGTTATGACAGTGATCGTCATTTTCACTCCCGAGTTTCAGTTATTTTCGACTGACATGTCTTATTGGGCAGATCCGTCCTTGCTTGAGCTTGTCTTTCGAAGGCACCAGTGAAAATTCTACATGGCCTTGGTAATTCTCAATCCCTCGACGAACATCCCTCTACTCTGCATGTCTCGGCCGCTCGTGCTTTGAAATGAATCCGTTGTGCTCTTCAACAATCCTTTTGTCCGTGGCGATCATCCGAACAGAGTCGGACGTGTGCTATAAATGTGTCTTTGGGAAGAGGAATTTCGGTGAGTTTCCCTTCAGTTGTTTTTCTGCCGTCTGACACGGTGTGACACCCACGATCTTCAGCCGCGCGTTAGACAGTATTGTCCACAAAATTGCTACCATCAAATGACGATCAGTTCCGCTTGACTGGCTTAGATGTTTCCATCTTTGATTCGAGATGCACAATGGCCGAGCTATTTGGTCAGTCATCTATTTCAGCTTGGTTACCGCCCGTCCGAAGATTTCTGACCCTTCTTTATAAATAGAATGACAATACTTCCCAGAAAATCACTGACCAAGCACTAATCACTTCCAACCTTAGTCTTTAAATTCTCGAGTGCTCGTCATCTCTCAGATCCCCTCATCGACCGTCGCTGTGGTAGGCTGCTAGCGAGACTCATCGCGCTTACGTCTCGCTTCTCTTTTCAAGCTGGAAGGACCCTAATACACATCATTTCTCCCTGACGCTGGCCATGTGTTCATTTTGGATTCTCCTCGCCTCCCCACCTTTCTCGCGATCTCATCATGAACTACACCTTTTCGGAAGACATGTCCATTGCGAGGACGCCGGAGGGATGATTGGTCGATGTATATCCTTGGAGTAAGCTCGACCTCTCTATCCACACCACATCGATCACTGATGTCTCCGTAGCGACTTCTCCCATGAAGCTGTTCACCACGCTCTTTGGACCACTAACCGACTTCGAGTATCCTATCCATCTCCGCCGCGGTAGCAATTGCACTCACATGAATTTCTTCAAATAACGTGTGCAAGACAGGATCTCTCAGTAGGCGATTCGGTTCGTCCGTCGGGTAAATATTCCAACGAATTATCTACTACTTATGTTTCCCAAGTGCTACAACCGATATTCAGTGGCGGACCCACTATCATTTTCACTCAAGTTCGCCGCCCGATCCCGCCCAATCCCCACCACGGCGTACCTTGGCCTCCATGGCCTTTTGAAAACATGGTTCTGGTTCACTTCTCGCTTCAGCTCGGCTTGAATACCCAACCACGGCCCATCAATCGATCTGAGCTCGCTCCAAGCTCTTAACCTTATGGCGCCACTAGTACCTTGAAGTGACGCTTACTGTTTGTGAATTGGCCCATATCGGCTTCCCTTGCTGCATGGGAGACGACCAAGTGGCGATATGTTCAAGCGGCATATGGACAGAACAGTGAACAACATGCACCCACATGAGTCGGTCATAAGGTATCACTTACGTTCCATCGAAAGCCGTACATCCACCGCTGAATATCACGGAATGGATCGTTTACGTTCTCTGAATTGCAAACTGACGTCGGCGTAGCGCCTTTGGATTATTTATAGATTTGCTACGGACGGAACAAAAGTTAGTTCTGGTATGGGTAACTGACGTCGAAGGACTGAAGAAGGGTATAAACACGAAAGGACAGAGGTTCGGGGACGAACAGAAGGACAGTAAAAATAATCAATGTCGCAGAAAGAGAAGTAGATCATTAGGGTGCATTACGACAAGCGGAGAAAGTGTCCAACAAAATTCGGCTCGTGCCTTCGCATGGCAAACAAGCGGAATTGAAGGGAAGAGTACGAGCAGTACGAACTATAAGCTACAGAAATTGGTAATTGTTTGTGTTCAGTCATCATGAGTCCAACGAAGGTATGGATGGGAGGGAAGCAAGGTGAGTGGCATCGAAAGTAGCGTAGAGTCCGATAAGGTGGGCATTATAAAAGAGTTCGAAGTTGGAGAAAAGAGTTCGATGTCCCAAGGCAGATTAAGAAATAGGTTAGGCACGGAAGCTTTGGGTTTAGCAAGTCCAAGCCGACTATGGCGAGATAAAAATCAGCGGGATTAAAACGGGATGAACATGAGTACGACTCACGGTCTTTGTTTGTGGAGTTCCAACCCACTGGTAGGGCTGTTGACCAAGACATTCGGCGAGAGTCACGAGTCTGTAACCAGCCTGTTGCAACCTCTGGATAGCATAGGGAATGACAACCTGGGCAGACTGTTGAATCGTTTCGTGATTAAGGGCGAGAATGGTGTTGGGACGTTGGTTGGCGATGTTATTGTAGGCGTTGCGCATTTGTGAGGTCGAAGCGCCGAGGGAATCGCCAGAGCTAGAAGGGAAGACGCGCCGATTAGCAAGCCGAAGAAGGGAAGGAAGCAAGAAATCGAAACTAACTCGAAGTCCCAGATGGCGAGCTTTTGGCCACGGACCGCTGCGGCAGAGCGAACCAAGTCATTGTAGTTTCCATACGGTGGACGCATGAAGGCGGGCTGAACACCACAGATACGTTGCAGGGCCACTACGTGAAGGGGTCAGTGAGAGACAGAATTTTGGGCATAAGGGGGACACGGACATTCAACTCTCCACATTTCATCGTGAACTAAAATCCAATGATGGGCGCCACGTAATTTGGGGAAGAGAAAATAAAACCGTACTTTGGTCCCAGTTCAAAGTGGTAAGATCCTTGTGAGCCCATGTGTGGGAGGCAACTTGATGGCCTTTATCGTACGCGTATTTGACGCGCTTGATGTTGTCGTCAGTGTATATACAGCCGTCTGAGAAAGGCATGAGTGACTGGATGTTGCATGAGGCATGAGTGAAAGGCTTACAGTTGTTGCCGTTGAAGAAGAAAGTGCCTTTACCGCCAGCAGCGATCAAGGCCTTGCTGATATCGTAGAGGTACACGTATGGTCCATCATCCTGATCGTCGAAAAGTTAGAAGACCCAAAAAACACGAAAAAAACGCGTCTTTGACTTACAAAAGTCAGAGCAACGGCGTTGGGGACAGTACATTTGCTGTAGACTTGGGCCAAACCTTGTCGCTTCTCAGGAAGGACACTGGCGAAGCTGGACACAGCGAGGGCGAGAGTAACAAGTAGGGATGCGAGCATTACAAGGGATTTGAGTGTCGTGTGGTAGGATGAGATTTGAAAGAGACCCTAAGAGTAGGGTGCCTTTTAAACCAACTGAGATATCCCGACAGGGATTCGGCTCATTTTTTTCCAATTGATCTAGGCTTCCATATGAGGGGGAATAAGGGCCGAACCAGGATCCAGAGACAAGCGTAAGCCGGAACACGAGCACACTCCAAACCAAGCCTCCAAAGGTTACCCCCTGACAAGTTCAACGGATTTTAACCTTTTCTACGGTGGCTACTCAAGCATCGTCCCTCTGCGTGCAGATCCTATGCAAGCAGGCGACGAAGGAAGTCGCGGTTAAGTTTGTGAACAATCTTAGGCACAGAAATTATGGCTCACATGGTTCAGTGATGGGCAAAAGTGCCCGTCTCATTAGTCTTAGACAACCCCCCCTGGCAGGGATCGAGTCGGCTTATGTCCGCCTGGAAGTCTTTACCCCGTTGCCGACCCCGCGAAATTCGTGAGCTCCCCGCTCTAGATACCTCGAGGCAGCTGTTACCAAGACTCAAAATCCTCCTTTCCTTGCAAGTCGGGATTCGAGTCTAGACCACATGGGAGCTCCTTCCGCTGGTCAAGAGTGGTCAAGTTACAAATATTCTCGATCCAGATGGGAAAACATTCAGGAGTCTGTCTGTCTGAACTAAATGCCGGGTCGAATCACACTGTCATGTTTGACTTGGTCAGCTCAGCTCAGAAACAAATTATAGGACGTGACCTACAAGATGGTGTTGGGAATCACCACATGCCGAACAGCTACAGCATCGTTGAATTCAAATCGCAGAATCCTTCATTGCGAACACTCGGGATGGCGTTCTCCGATGGAATGGATGTGGAGAGAAGCGGAGGGCGCTCATTTGCCCAGACCGACACGCCACCCCTATAAGGCCCCTTTCACAAATCCTCGCTGTGCACAAGGATGTGGAGACAGGAAACGAGCGAATTCAGCGGAAGCCTCGAGTCAAAACGGCGTCCACATGCATTTAATCTGCACCTATAGTCCCTCGGTCCGATTCGAATATCGTCATCTTGGCTCCATCCCAAAACCCAACATTGTCTGTCCATCCCTGAGCGTTACCGAGGTCCCCAAGATGCATAACGCACATAAGGAGTCGGAAGGATCCAACTTGGCAAGTTGGGAGTATCCAGACATCCGTGGCTTGGGCATTGTCTTGTCAAGAACTCTTATACGTACCCATCAGAGACCTCACCCGTGCATCACGAACGCCCTTACGACCTTACTTCCTCCAACGGCCAAAGGGTCATAACGATGGGGGAATTTGCTCCAACCCAATCCCTTATGTGGAACAAAGAGAGAAGCAGACAAAATCAACTTATTAGATATGGATAAGGAGTCGAAGTGCGGCCATGACGATCAATCCCGAGTCACTCTACAAGTCGAACCAAGCGGTTAGCGTTGACTATATATAGACTAGACCTTGTTTCCTAGCACTTCCAAGATGCCTATAAATAAAAAGACGGTCAGAAGAGGTCATGAATGATGAGGGCAGAAGAGGGACTGACGTTCTTGACCTGGGGCTTACCAACCCACAGGTACGGGCGTTCACCGATGCACTCAGAGAAGGTAACGAGTTTGTATCCAGCTTCACTGAGCTTCTGGATAGCGTGTGGAACGACGACTTCGGAGAATTCTTGCAGGATTTCGTGAGTAACGGCCAGGATTGTATCGGGGTGCTGGCCGACGAGAGTATCATACGCAGCAATAATTTCAGCGGTTGGGGCCTCTGGGTCGGGGCTGTTCGGAGTGTTCATCAATTCATCAGAGTGTACCGATGAATGATTTGGAAGTGGACTAACGCGAAATCCCATTCAGCGATCTTCTGGCCGTGTGCAGCAACGACTTCGCGAACAAGATCGTTGTAGGTTCCGAAAGGAGGACGCATAAAAGCCGGTTTGAGGCCAACAATCCGGCGAAGTGCCACTGACGGGGCACCCAAGAAATATGTCAGTAAAATCTTCCACTGGTAAAGCTGTTTCTCTTACGTTCAATTCTATCAAGTTCCAAGTCAACTGTGCAGATCACACGCGTCAGAATCAATGGCCACAACGGAATGAAGAATATGATCACGAACGTTGGCCCCGAGTCAGGGTGGTGTAATCCGGATGGGTCCAACCATGAACACCGATTTCATGTCCCTTGCTGTAAGCGTATTTCACTCGCTCGATATTGACGTCGTCGTAGATACAGGTCGCTGAGATGAAGCGCGATACCGTGAGTCCCTATTCCGCACACAAGACGCGCAGCGTACTCACTGTAGTTCCCACTCAAAAAGAAAGTGCCTTTGCCACCGACGGCAAGCAAGGCTTCACTGATCCCATGGAGGTAAGGGGATGGTCCATCATCCTAGACAGGAAACGACGATTGGGCATGATACGCAAATGGGAGTAGAAGATGCCGGACGCACGAAAGTGAGAGCAACGGTATTGGGAACCGTGCATTTACTGTAGACCTTCGCCAACGGTGCAGGGTGCGAATGAACAGCGCTAGCGTATCCTAGTGCGGCGAAGGACAAAGCAGCCATGGTCAACAACTTGAAGGAAGAGTTCATGATCGCGGAAATCACTAGGCAAGACTAGAGAAGATGTGCACTTGGGTGGTTGACTTGGTTGACGCTATACATTGCGCTATTTAAGCGAGACCACGTCCCCTCATCGACTCAGCTTATGCCTGTCCGGAATAATTGCCAAGCATCCAGATGCTTGAATATTGGTGTTGAGTAACTTTGTCCGCCCGAAGGAATTCCTGGTGGCTCCATGTCAGTCCACATCCAAAGCCTACAAGCAACATTATTAACGTGTATGTGAGCAGTGAGAAAGCAACGGGGCGCTCACCATCAACATCAACATGTCATGTCTGAAGTTTCAGTTTCAAGCGGTCGACACGGGCTTTGTACGCGTGAGGATGTCGGGATGACAGATTTGGAAATCGAGGAGCTTTTGTACGAATGACACTGTCACCGCCGCCGGTACGTACGCACCCAGGATTATGAGATCCTGTCGAAGTTCGGATGGCGAACGAAAGGACACGCTGATGCAGACGTCGATATTACCCGTCACGGAGTTTGCATGAACACAAGGGCACATGATGGTGCCTTCGAGTTCAGCAACTTGAGTTCGACAGTGACACCATGTGCTCCCGGAGAGGGGTAAAAGGTAAATGGCTCGCCCTGAGCGGGAAGGGCCATAAGTAAATTTGCTTCCTTTCATTCTATGGATGTGGGGAGTCAACATCAACGTAGAGCTTCAATGAGTCGAAGCTTCACACATTTCGTGTCGTCCAATCAATAATAGGATGGAGCGCGGCAACCTCGTTTTTAATCAGAACTTCCTGAGATGATGGCTGCGGAATGAGGCCTGAGGTGAGGTCCCGGAATGTCTTACCACAGTTTTTGCAGGTAAGGGCGGTTTGGGAGATGATTGAGGGCATCGCGTGTTGCGTTCGTTCCAATTGAAGTACTCTGAGAGTGTAATGTATTCTCCAGATAAAACCCACGACCGTGAATGGAAGCACGAAGGAGACGACATCCTTTAACGACTTAATATGGAAGAACACTTGCGCTAGTCACGGTGGTTAATGTTATGGTGGAAGAGAGTTGGGCGGTGGCTGTGCAAGGGACAGTCCTAATTGGTCTCCTAATGCCTCTTAGGGGTGATCGGTCTTGTCTCTCGATGCCAACGAACTCTGTGTGATTGGGCTCCCGAGCAGCAAAAAGATACCAGTATCATTCATCTTTGGGCGTTGACGTTTCTCTAGACTGTCACCACATGGCTCACATACCCAAAAAGCGATCACATTCTCTATTTGACGGTCATCAGAGACATACTTGTTGATTGAAACTGACGCTCGGTGGAGAAGATGAGACTGGTAAAATTCTTCAATCTAAAGTCAAGCTTCTTCACTGCGACTACAGCTTCTAGCCTTCTAGCACTTCCAAGAAGCCTGGAAATAGGGAGAAAAAGTCAGAGGGGATGGCTGATCGATTGATCAATGACCAACTGACATCTTTGGCCTGGGGTTTACCAACCCACTGGTACGGGCGTTCACCGAGACACTCAGAAATGGTGACCAGCTTGTATCCAGCTTCGTGAAGTCTCTGAATAGAGTACGGAACCACAACTTCCGAGAACTCTTGGTTGACTCTTGGAGAATCTCATGGGTACCGACAAGAATTGTATCTGGGTGCTGACTGATGAGGGCGTCATATGCAGCAAGGATGTCGGCGAGCGGGAGCTCGGGGTCGGGGCTATGGGGAGCATATCATGTCAAGGAAATCGTGCGCATTACCATGGTGGGAGTGAACTCACGCGAAATCCGTGTTAGCAATCTTCAGGCCGTGTTTAGCAGCGACTTCCCGGACAAGATCATTGTACATGCCCAAAGGAGGGCGAACAAAAGCAGGCTTGACACCAAGGATACGGCGAATGGCCACTGACAGGTCATCCAAGCGATTTAGTTAGCAAGATATATGCAAGATCTTCGGCAAAATCCCTTACACATCGTTGGGTCAAGCTGTTGGTTTACTTTTAGAGTACGACGTTATCAACATCAATGAAGCCAACGGAATGACGATGAAGATCACGAACATTCGTCCCGAGACAAAGTGGAGTAATCGGATGGGTCCAGCTATGGACGCCAATTTCATGCCCCTGGCTATAAGTATATTTGAGTCTCTCTATGTTTACGTCGTCGTAGATGCAGGTGGCTTCGGAAGGATGTGGCATGAATTCCAGATACAAATAGTGACATGCAAACTCACTATAATTGCCGCTCACGAAGAAGGTGCCTTTGGCATTGACGGTACGTAGAGCTTTGACGATAACAGGTTGGTAAGAGGATGGTCCGTCGTCCTTTGGAGGGCGGGGTTATTTAGCACGGACGCGCGGGGTCAGGCCCGGGGCGGGAAAAGTGGACGTACGAAAGTGAGAGCAACAGTGTTAGGCACCGTGCATTTGGTGTATACTTTCGCCAGATGTACTGGGTGCGCATTCAAAGCACTGACACATTCGATTCCAGTGAAAGATAGAATAATCAGGGCGATAAACAGCCTGGACAATGCAAACATGATCGCAGAAACCGCTAGGAAAGATTAGAGAGGACAGAGGACCTGGGGTGGATTGTCTTGCTGAAGCAATGCGCTGGGTTATTTAAACGATAACATCCATTCACTCAACATATGTTTGTCAACTGGGATGCCTGGAAGCCGTACCGGCGGGATAGGGCGTCATACGACGATTGCCTGCCCAAAGGAATTCCTAGTGGCTACATATCAGTCCACTTTCAAAGCCTACGCACCAAACAGCGATTGAGGGACAGGGAGCTTACCGTCATCATCAATTTTGAGTCTGAAGTATGAATTGTACGATATCGTTCCCATATGGGCGAGGTGTCGGATAGTTTCGAAATGAAAGATATGACTCACCTTTCGCGTAGCGCCATCGCGGCCGGCGCAATTACACCACATTCTTCTCGTAAGGGCCATGGATGCCCTGTCGAAGCTAGGGTGACGCACCAGAGACGCATACCGTCATAGAGTTTCTCGGCAATGTCGCATGGCTGTGCCTTCGAGTTCTGCATATCTTGCTCACCAGTGACAGCATCATGTGCTCTTGGAGCTGGAGTGAATCACCCTAAGGATGAATGAACGAAGAAGCGAAAGCAAGTTGGCTTCCTTTCTTCCTATGAATGCGGGGGCATCATCATCACCTAGTAGGGTGGGGAATATTGCCCACCACAAGGATCACGCCGTGTGCGAGAATTTGATCGTCTTAAGGAACACGAAGACAAATGAACGGATTCGAAAGACGTAACGTAGAGCCTTTAATGGTGTTCATCTCAAGTACGGCCAGTCTCGGGTGGGAACACAACCAATTTGTGCCCACTGATCTGGTTATTCTCGAGCCTCTCCAAAGCACCATTGATACCAGCCAATCCACCTTCAACTTCGATGACTCTCGAAGGCTATCCGCGAAAGAATCATGGTGAGCTTACTGGCCTACGAGATCGGACAGGTACACAAACCTTGAATACCCCTTCTGCGATAAGCTGTGGCATGCATCGATATAGGGCCCTGCCAAAGGACGGATAATGAGCCGTACTGGCCAATGTGCTGACAGCCTTCTTGTCCCCGGTGAGGTCGAGCTCATTGGAGATTGGTAAGATACAAATGAGTGTACCACCAGGGGCCAAAACATCCACAACGTCGTCCGGGATAGGCATGTTGACAGCATCATAGACATAAGGGATTCGAATATCAGGAGAGTAATTTTGTAGCTCAGAGGCAAGATCGGCGTGACGATCGAAGACTTGATCTGCACCGAGACCAACGAGATAGTCTGTATGCTTGAGCGATGCCGTGGTGAGGATGGGCGAGAAACCTTGGTATTTAGCAACTTGGATCACTTCAGAAAGCGTCGTAGATCAGTATCCGGAATGCGTAGGTAGGGAATAAGCTAACCGAACTGGCCGACGGACGAAGCTCCGCCTATGACTAGGATCGGGGTTCCTTTGTAAGCACTTCGACCACCCTCTTCCCAGAATGGTTTCAAGCCAGCTCCACCGGTTTTAAGATGGTCGTAGGCACAGTATAAGCCAAACGCCGCCGTGGTCAAACACAGAGGGATAGTCGAGGCCTCAGCAAATGGCATCGAGTCGGGAATCTAAGGAAGCTTAAAGCTCAGCTAGTAGGAGCAACCAAGAGCCAAGCAAACCTTTGCGACTAGATGACCTTGTATAGCGACATATTCTTGCATGGTCCCATGATCGCCGTACCACCCTGATGTCCGAGGGGTTTTAAGTGAGGAAGAAAGATAGAGCTACCAGGGGTACTTGCCTTGAAACGTACTGGAAACAAGGTATTGATATTCAAGAAGATAAACAAAAAAGGGAGCGCGAACTTACACTCGATCTCCTACTTCAACTCCCTCAACTTCAGAGCCAACCTCAGCAACAAATCCTGCCCCATCCATACCAGCCACAGCGGGGTACTTAAACCCGAAGCCAGCGCTCACATCATACCTCTGCGCCTTCCAATCAATAGGGTTGAGCGCCGTAGACTCGACCTTAACCAGGACCTCCTTGGATGAAGGCTTCGGGACTGGACGAGAACCCAATTCGAATGGCTTGCCGAAAGCTTTGAAGAGAAGCGCAGTCTGTTCTTGGGGAATCGAAAGCATGATTGGCGTGTCTCCTCGCACAGCAATGGGCGAACATATGTGTATTTATCTCATCAGAGACCATGTTCGTGTGTGAAAGACCAGCGAAGGCATTATCCTTCAGCGACAAAGTGTGGGAGAACACCAGCATTGTGCCTTTACCATCGGCACGGGATAAGCGGTTTTACAGGCCACGGTCACGATAATGATGACAGATTCGCAGTTCCCAGAAAAGCGTAAAGAAGACTTCGAATTCAGGAAGAAACCAGAACGTCCCAAGCAACCGCAGTCCGCGAAGTGTTCCATGAGTACGCTTAGAGAGTTAGAAGGCGGTAGCATAGTCAGTCTGTAGGCACGCGCGAGTCAGAGCTCCGAACGCAAAAAGTTCAGAACTTGAGAGCGTCGAGAGGAATGGGAGGGTGGCTGTGCTTGTGCATCGGCCGGCTCACGATAGGGATCACTCCTTTCTGCCCCTTCCCACCATGCAATGTCCCAGGTGCCATACTAACGCCCAGTAGCAAAGAGAGGTTCTCCCCTTAAGCCCGTATCAGCACGTCCACTATAGATGGCACCAAGAAAAGGCTTATAGGCTGTGGATGGAGATGTCGGAGTGTTCAAGTCGAGAATGTACATGTACAGTCTTCAGATGCTTTAGCATGCTGTTGGAACAACTCCAAATCCTAGATGACTACTTTGCTCTACATTGTATTCACACAGTATGTAGTAGTACATACATGTCAGTCCCTTCCTTGCAAATGGTCATCTAATATCCAAAAACCCGACAATCCAGGCCTGCGGCGCGCAATTGCCTCAGGCGAGAAGTATCTAGCGGTCTATCCGAGCGGGATTCAAGAAGAACCCTCTTCAACCTAGCAACGGTACCATCTTCAACCAAGGGAGATTTCCACCGACTTTCCACCACATTCGCGAACGAACCATCATCCGCTGCGACGACACCGCGGTATATGAGCACTTGGAGCTTTGGGCAGAGGGGCGAAGAAGGAGCTTCCCCATCGCGCGATTCATCGTTAATAATGGAGCCCTCATCGCTTGGGAATGCCAACGCCCTAAGTACACGGTTTGACATGCAACTGCCGATCGTTTCTTGCTCTAAGAGAGGAGTGAGAGGGAGGAGGGCACTCTCGCAAGCATCCCAAATATTCAGCTTGATCAAAGTTTCTGAGCAAAGCTGCAAGATCTGGTAGATTTCTGCTTCTTGGATGCAAGCATTCTCCGCGGTAAATTCTTCTAGGGAACATCCAGATCGTCTGATGAAATCTGGTATGGCGTCTGCCAAGGAGGGACGATCCGTACGCTCTGACCTATAGGTGAGTTCTAGAATGCGAAGGGCTGGCGTAGTGAGAACGGCAAGAAGTGGTCGTGGCTCAACTGGACCATTGACAGTCAATGAGCGAAGGCGGCTGTGTAACAGAGGATGGGCTGTATGGGGATCGATAGGCCGTCCCAAATCCGTTACGCGATCGAATTTGCAGGTCGCGACGATAGGACAAGCTTGCAAGATATCAAGACAGTCGGATAGAGACATTGTCTCAACGATGGAGAAGTCGAGGGCCGTAAGACGACCGAATGGTCCAACCAGCTCGGGGAGATTCAAAGAACCGCTGCCGCACCATTTCAGCACCTTGAGTTCTGGGGCATGGAGAAGGATATGGTGGAGGTTCGGCTTGGGTGAGTCAGATGCAGAACGGTTTATCTTTGCCACCGACAAATCGAGCCGCTCGAGAAGCGGAAAAGAGAGGGTATTCAAGTTCGGGATTTCTGGGATCAGGGTGTGTGGGATGTCCAACAAAAGCTGTCGGATTCGGGGGGCATCATCGAACAGCCTGCCCATGATCTCTGCGGCCTGCCGGAATGTTGGGTAGCGAGAGCCCAGGACACCGTATTCCGTTGGATATATCGATATGGATATGTCAAGGGGGCATGCGCCCGAATGCGATAACCATTCTGAAAAATGATCTGGGGTCATTGAGATATTATATTCCGTCACGGTAACAGCGATCCTGGTCCACAGCTCGGGACAACGAGAAACGACTTCCCTCCACCGCTTGCAAACACTCCGGGGTAGTAAAGGCGCGTAGTTTCGATGTGGTTTCGAGATTTCAGGATCTCGCAAGCAGAACATGAATATTTCGGCGAGTAGTTCATTTGGAAGGCGGTCGAAGGAGGAAGGTGAAGCTGTGGGTGTTGCTTTCCCAACGTCAGTCTCGGCCTGAGGGACAAAAGAATCTTGCGAGGCTCCGAGTCTGAGCCGTTGCTTCACATCTTGGACGATTGAGGCTAACATAAGGGCGTGTTGCTGCGTGCGCCCTGCCTCCTAGCCTGGTAAACGCAGACGTGTAGTATTCAGTAAGATAGTCGAACTGAATATAACCCTGCCTCCGAGAGTTCCAGCGACCAGCCTCGCGGTCACGTGCGAGCTGATGGATCCGTGAACCGCTGAACACCCAAACAAGACTGAAGTTTGAATTTGAACGTCGTACATGAACTCAATACTCAATAACGACACACAACTGACGCAAATTTTCTGGAATACCTCATTCCTGCAGTCAAACCTGGCACTGGCAAAAGGCGCTATGGAACGAGCTTTGGAAGATCGCAAGACTCTGCATCACATATTATCGTATCTCCCCGACGGGAGTTTGGCCAACTGTGCTCGTGTTTCCCGACTCTGGTCCAATGGCGCGCTCAATTATCTATGGGAAACAATCAGCAGTTTCCCCCTCATTCTGCAGCTACTCGGGCCTTTGGTAGGGGAATGGGAACAACAAGTAGGTTGCCAGAAATAGCTTCTCAATTTTAGACGCATCATGATATAACATTGATTGAACGTGATCAACAGACATTTCTACGACGACCAACACTCGATGATTGGGCTCGGTTCAAACACTATGCTTGGAGAATACGCGTACTGATCCTTGACGATCGCGTCTCATATGACCAAGCTAGCGTAACCGAAATCCTCATCAGTACGCGTCCTGAATCACAGCGCTCGCATCCGATGCTCCCAAATCTCCATCATTTTGAATCCAAGAACATTTCAAAAGACCTTACCTCGCTCTTCATCACACCAAAAATCACTGAGATTACGCTGGGCAGAGTTAAGGACGCTAACTTACGATGGATGGAGTCAGATGTTCTACCCCGGCTTCCCAGCCTAGAAAAGTTTACCGTTTTCCTCTATTTGCCTTGGTCACCAGAAGTAGAGCAGATGATCTTGCCTGTGGTGGACAAGCTCCCAAGAACGACACTGCGTAGTGTGAGGCTACCAGATAATTGGCTTTCTCCCGCCGTTACAGAACGCTTTGCACGGTTTCCCAACCTCAATAACTTTGAGGTCTTCCATACCTCTTATCGAGCGGAGGACCCGGAACCCTTCTCTACCCCCCTGCCAGCTGGCAGCTTCCCTAAACTCCRGTCTTTATCAATCATCGTTCCTTACAACCGTGCGGTGTCAGCCTTCTCACAGACTGACTACCACCATTCCCTCACGAGTCTCACCATCAAAACACGTATTTACGAGTCTCCTGTCGACTTCCGTTCTCTAGCTTCTGTCCTTGGCACAGACTGTACCAACCTAGAGGTGCTACATCTCAGGTGCACCCCAGTTAGCTCCCTGCTGTATCCGTACACCATTCCCCCCGACGAATTTGTCACATATGGGGACATCCGGCCGCTGCTCCGTTGTCGAAGGCTCAAAATTCTTTCCCTTGCTCACAACAGACCTTTCAAACTCTCTATCAACGAAACAGCTTCGATCCTCGCCTCTCTACCCTTGTTGACGGAAGCACGTCTCAATGATGTCCCAGATATGGATGGGCCAGGGGTGTCACTGGTAGTCCTCTCCATGCTGCCGTGTTTTGTCTATAACTTGGAGTCTCTCTCCATGTACTTCGACACTTCCATCGAGTACGTAGACGTATGCAGGCTGTACGGTATGGGCCGGATYGTACTTGAGAAGCTGCAATCCCTTGGAGTCGGGTACTCTCCCCTTCGGGACCCTCTTCTTGTGGCGGACTTTTTGAGGCGAGTGACCCCAGATGGATGCGATATTTTTTGTTCGCCTCGTGACGACGCCTTTTTTGATGAAGTTTACGAYGATGAAAGGTGTGAGCGATGGGAAACGGCCGGGCAACTYGTGAATGCACTGAAGATCGCTCGAGAAGAAGGGCGAGCAGCTGCCTGTCGAAGGAACGAGTCGGTGCTAGAAATTCTACCTTGATGTCTTGGTATGTTTTCCTTGATGTGATTTGGCTGCAGACGGTTTATTTCTTCTCCTAGTTCCTGCACAGAATGTTTGAGCCCGCGTTGAGCGAGACCGAGTTAGCATGATTTCACCACACAACGGCATACCTATAGGACACGGGCTCGTCTCCAATCTTGATCTTTGCTGCCGCTCTGATTGGCACAGGTCACATTTTTCAGAGCCCCATTGATGTATGTAGAGATATGAGTACGTTAATGTGTCCTTGCGTCGTTGCTCATCTTCGCGATTGCGGGGATCAACTGAATATGCATGGCACATATGTCTGTTCCTTCGATGCCTCAGATCCGGGGCGGACGCGTGAAAGGATTATAGCGGACACTGGAAGCAAAACGAGTGCTGTGGAGCGACCCGTAAATTGTCGACATTACAGCATGTGAGAACTAACTCTATCTGGCTTGGAATCCTGCTGGACTAACGGCAAGAAATGGTGCGAAGACAAGACGAAAGCCAAAGCATAAATTCAAGACATAATGTGAAAGAGTATGGATCCTACTCACCGCCTAATATGTAACCCCAGTGGTATGGACGTGGGACGGCTGCCCTACTTTGACGCCTCTATTGCGCTTGTCCATCTATCTTCGAACGAAGCGCATCCACATCCATCATATACAGCATCCTTGCGGAGGAGGACTTCCATGCAGGAGGAGGCCACAATTCGCGTAGCTTACGACCCCAAAGACTTTGCATATGCGACAAAGAAAGTGACGAGCGTTTTCTTGATGAGAAAATTCAGGTATCRACTCTGCAGAGGCGAGATGCCATGGGCGTGGAAATGATGACGCATCGGTTGTCCCAAAGTAAGCGCGGCGGCTTCGAGAAGCAGTCAGCAAGTTCGTTTCGAGTAATGGATGACGCAAGTTTGTCTGGGTGATAGTGCCGCACCCAACCGCGCGGTTGGTTCCGCACTGTCGAGGCAGACGCAAAGGAATTACGAAAATCAAAGCTAGTGTACAAATGGATCCCGAGATTATACGCACACGAGCGTGAGCGTGAGTACGGGTACGAGCAGCTCTAAACAAAAGGCTCTATCATGAATTACGAGGACGCAGGTTTCTGAGAAACATGAATATGAGTGGAAATTCAGGAAGGTTCAGAGAGATACACACCTCAGTCGGGAGCACTGGGCTACATATATCAGAGAACTTCACTGCTCTTTACCCTTCCCCTTCCCTTTGGACGACGGTGCCGCCTCATAGGCATTAGGCTCCGGAGTATCCTTCAGCGAATGGTGATGATCATGTCTCTGCCTACGGGGGTTGCTCCCTCTTGGAGGTTGCGCACGATCCAGATCACGACGGCCATGAGAATGCTGATGACCATCACAGTCAGAATCTGAATTATCATCATCCGACGAGTCCTCTTCAGAGGAAGACTCGTCAAATCGCCTGGGTTTATGGTAAATGCAGCATACTAAAATTCGAGGCCAATAGAAATCAGCGACCAAGCCTCCTTCTTCATCAAGGGTAATTTACGCACTTTTAGATGACTTCTTTCCGCAGCCTTCATTATCCACGACGCCTTCGTCCCAAACAACATGGTGGGGGTTTCGTGATGCTCTAATTCTTATTGAGCCTACAGCGGTAGATCCGTCTGGGGTCCCGGATGACGGTCCTTCGTCTTCAATAGGTTGCGAGTCTCGTAGTGTAATGGTTCGGGACCCATCGCCTGGAGCGGATGTCGAGGGACGTTGTCTGGTGGATGAGTATGCCATGGTATGTGTGGAAGAGCCGTTCTGCGCCAGCGCTTAAGCTGTCGGATCCGAGGAGCTTCAGGGGAAGGCAAGGAGTATTTGACGAGCAAGCCTTTCTCGAGAGGCATGTGAGGTTTATTATAGATGGATAAGAGCTGGGTACTAGAATACTGGTCTATATAGTCGTCGTGCTACTTAGCTTTCCGGTTCCCTTCTCGACGAACCGACTGGGCGGCGGCCACCTTTCCAATAATCAGGTCCCATTGTTCCTCATTGTAGTTCGCTACGGGAACTGCGTAGCCACTCCAAGACTGACCAAAGTTGGCGAAGTCATGGTCAATGTTACAGCCCTTAGGTAGGATCTGTGACATGAAAGCAACAAGAGGGCTCCAATCGGATCCCTCGGATCCCTCTGAGTCTTCATCTTCATAAGGGAGGGGTGAACGTCCAACGGAGAGTTGTGCCAATTTCTTGAACGGCGTAAATGTTCCTTTCTTAGGTAGCTTTGAGCATGGATCGAAATACAAGCCGAGGGACGTGAGATTGGTCCCGAATTTGGACAGTGACACCAGGGTACTCGCCGGGAGCGCCTCTTCGAAGGTTGCATCCTCGTCGTGAGGGTCATGATGTAAGGGTCGTTCATTGAGGTAGAGGGATGTTAGACATGGTAGACCTTTCACGATGCGAACCACTTCCGCTTTGCTGAGGCAGAACGCCCGAAAGTGATAGAGTTTGACAGAAGTGAGTTTCTTGAGGCTCAGCAGAGGCTTGAGGTGCTCGAAAGTCACCGAGTCTTCCATGCGTTCGTAGTCTAAGTATCCAAACGGATGCTTGAGATGCAAGGTCGTCAACTGGCGCGAATGGTCTTTAAGAGTAATGAAGAGTGATGCAAAGCTCGTTGGAGTCTCTGCAATGGGTGTCCGTATGTTTAATTTCGTCAGCTTCTGTGGTTTATGCAGTTTCAGAAAAGAAATGACGTGCTCGAGGGGCGCGGAAACGGTGACTTCTTGAAGATTGGACGCGTTTCCTCGGCGCGAAGAGGAATGTCGCACATACTTCCATGTCTCTGCCTTTTCCTCCTCGCTTTCCTTTTCCTCCGGCTCTTCCTCTGGCTCTTCCTCCTCAGACCCGTAATCGTCGACGTCATCGGTTCTAGTCAGTTTGGCAATGCTTTGAGACCAGAAGATCTTAGCGAATTCCAAGTCCAAGGGCATGTAACAGGAGTAAACGAAGACGGCTAATGCAGGGAAAATGGGCTGTTTGAGCGAACATTCCGATCGGCTCTGCTTCAAAACGCGCCCAATCTCCTTGAGGTCGAATTGGCCGCAGTCATTCGGGCGAAAAACGCGCACCCTGTTAGCGTAGCGCTGGAAACGCGTCCAATCTTGTGGTTCCAGTGCACGCGAAAATGCCTCAAACTGTCATGATGTATGTCAATAAGAGAAACTGAGCTCATCTCCTTTACGTACCCTTTCCCCTCTGACAAGGGGACATAAATTTTTCAATACCGCCTTGAGAGAGGTCACTTCCTGCCAAAGGAGACCCATCGCCGTCTCGAACCAGTCTTTGCAAACGAGGCCACATGCCAGTAAGTCGCGAGCGTCCAGGAATGCAAAGGTAAGATGTCGGAGCTCAGGCGCTTCAAGCGTTCGTTGAGAGAAAGAGTAGCTGGCGACGCTGGGCATGGCACGTTGGAGAAAAGCAAAGAATTATTACGTCCTCACTGCTCGGCTAACTTTTGAAGAATTCAAAAAGGTGTCACGAGGTTGAGTGAAGGGAATGTTCCAGGACGAAACCGAAACATCGATACCATGGCCACTTCACCACATCCCCAGCCCCAACATAGCGGGAAGATTGCCTTTGAATGGGGCCGTCAGCTCGTGTGAGTAGTCATTGAGAACGAAGGAAGGGCCAGCAAGCGTTCGAGTCGCAACTCTGGTATTGGCTGGGGGACGCGGGTATCTCAATCAATTTATCACTTTGATGCATACCATCATGGCTTGAAGCTTCGTTGGGAGGAGTAGACGTGAAAAGAGCTATACTCTAGAATGTTCAGCAACTTCTTACAACAAAAGAGAGCGTCACAAAATTGTACTTCTCCGGCTTTCGAAATGTGCAGCATGTAAGAACCAAGTGTAATGTAAAGAGGTGGTGCTTCAACCAAGCACTCATCGTATTTCTACGTGGCGGGCCGGCGCAAGGCCGGGCGCATCCACCATCGAATCAAACAGGGGTTCCCTTTCCGTGGTCGCCTTTTACGACCCTGAGCGCCAAGTCCACGCCCAACCTTACCAACTTACCAACCACTTCAATTTTTCCGCGTCGGCTACACCCCGTACAAGCCCACCCACTCATATCACTGCGATCACACATCAACGCGGATGGATTTTCATGCTAACCGCCAAGCCGCAAGCCTAAGGGCCTAACCTCCTACAGGCTACCATCACCAATCAAGGAACCCCCGTATGTTACGGACTTCGGTTAAATATCACCCACCAACGATTCACCAATATTATTACTGATCCCTCTCGCTTGCACTTACGTCCACTTCCAATCATTCTTTACCCCCACCTCCACCTACTCACACCTCACTTTCCCAAAACGGAACGATTCGCGCTGATAGTCGTCTCCCTCACGATGAATATCACTCTACTCGTTCCTTAAACTAAAAATAACCCACTTCCTTCATACTATAAAGCCAAGTTTATTGATAAACATCGAATGTGCGCGGCGTTGGTGCGCGATGCGCGTGTTCGTGTGTCGTAAGTGTATGTTTTTTCTGATTGGATTTCAATTTTTGTGTATGCATACGCCTGAAGATGTTCTAATAGATCATTGTTATCGCGCCCATATGTGGTGGTAAACGGTGTAACCAGCTGGATAGATAGCCTTACTCGAGGGAGTATAAAGACTACTCAGTATTGATGGTATCAAAAAACATATCGATTCCAAAAGCTTCTCAGCTTTCCGCTCATCGACGTGCCCTCTATCCACAGTCGACGGCTTCTGCGATCCCTAGAACCCATACGCGACATCGACGACGAGCTAGACTCCTCACCCCCAACCTCACCCTAACTTCAAAAAATGGGTCTCCCAACATTCGATGTCCCCTCTTCCCACCTCGGCCTCGTCTTCGACTCGATGGAGAGTCCCTACGAGATCCGTTCCCGGCCCACCCCAAAGCCTCAACCCAACGAGGTCCTCCTCAAAATTGAGGCATCAGGGTTAAACCCTGTCGACTGGAAAGCCCATCGAATGGAATGCGGTCCTGGTCTTGGCTTCCAGTACCCCGCCGTTCCAGGAATGGATGGAGCGGGGTACGTCGTTGCCGTCGGCTCTGCTGTCGACGACGCGAAAGTGGGAGATAGAGTGTAAGACATGTCTTCTCCGTGCTCACGGACTCTGTTGCCTGCGTCCGTGTCTGTGTACAGTTACTAATTTCCCCTCCCTTCAACGCGGTCTCATATGGTGTTCTGATCGTTTGAAGTACCTTCCAAGGTGTGTTATTCTGACTTTTAACTATTAACTATCTTCCGCCTTGGGGTTGAGGAAACGTCCGGTTCTATTTTTCACTTACTTCCTACTTGTTATTTTTAGGTTGGTACGGCGAAATCGGTGCTCTCCAAGAATACATCGTCCTACCCAGTCATCGCGTCGCAAAGGTCTGTCTGTCTTCCCCTTCCGCCATTCCGCCATTCCTCACATTCCCGTTTCTGACCCATCCCGCCTACCACAATTTGTTATATAGATCCCCGATTCCATGTCATTCCCCGAAGCCGCTACGATCTCCCTCTGTCTCGCCACCGCCGTCTTCGGTCTCTACTSGCCCCTACGACGAAGACATCGGTGGCGCCGGCCTCATCCCCTACTGGGAAGAAAACGGCCGAACAGCGTATAAAGGCAAACCCATCCTCATCATCGGCGGCGCTTCCTCCGTCGGTCAATTCAGTGAGTGCTCTCTCTCCTGCCCGCTCCCTTCATGATCTCATCACGCCCAACCACCGAACAGCAATCCAAGTCGCAAAACACCAAGGCTTCTCCCCAATCCTCACCACCGCCTCCCTAAAACACACCTCCTACCTCCAATCCCTCGGCGCAGACCACGTCATCGACCGCTACGCTGACCTCGTCGATTCAATAAACGCCTACTCACCCGGTCTCAAATTCCCCGTCGTCTACGACGCAGTCAACGCCCCTCTCCCACCCAACGAAGCCGACGTCCTCGCACCGGGAGGGACATTAGTGGCGATCTTCCCGATTGCGAATAAGGATGAGTTGAAGTTGGATGAGGGCAAGTTGGCGGTGAGGTGTCTTGCGAGGGAGGCGTTGTTCCCGGAGTTGGTGAAGGGGATGTTTAAGGGGTTGGATAGGTTGATCGCGGAGGGGGTGTTCAAGGTACGCTCGCCATTCCCCTAGACCTCAGTTTTGTTTCTATGTTTACTGGTAAATTGTTGTTTAGCCTTCGAGAGTCATCAAAGTCGAAAACGGGTTCAAAGGCGTCGACGCSGCMCTCGCAAGACTAGAGAACAACGAAATCAGCGGGCATAAACTGGTTTTATGTCCTCCTGAAACCCCTCGTCTTTAAATCCTCAAGGCCTCAAGGCCTCATCTCTCGGTCTTTGTATGTCTAATATTTCGCTGGTGTGTTTCCGCGGGCCTTTCCTATTGCCTCTCGTACACTATTATATTACTATTTCTCCAGATTGCCTGTACAGTACGGTGTACACTACGCGCATCCCTACATTCTTCGATGTTACATGTACGATCGTTCCTTGTATTTGTATCACGGATAATCGATGACTATTCAGCTTGCCCATGCCCATGTATATCCCACACTGGAACGATATCTATTGTCTTTTGATCGTCTTATTTGAACACTTCTTCTCCTCCCTCTTCCTTCTCCCTCCCTTGGGTAATCATAATATGTAGCTAGTACCAAGAACCGCCAGCCATGGTCGTACTTTCTTTCCAACCATAACTTCGCGCGTTTCCACCTCGTTCGATAATACTGTCAACACTGAGCATGTATCTTTGAAGTTTGAGTTCACGGCCCGGGTGACGCGTCAGGGAGTTAGAGACACACGTCACTGACATTTAGGATTCCAGAATAAACCTTCCGCTGCTGACTCGGAGTAGAGCCCCGTTCACCCTGTGTGTATGTCGATCTCGGGGACGCGACACGTCGCTCCAGTTCGCGTAGACGTCGGATATTGGACGTTAATCGGTGAAACTTGGATGGACAGCTGCAGACTACAATTGCTTGACGCGCGGTGGACAAGATGAATTGAACAAGTCAACTCAAACAAATCCAATCATTGGAGAAATAAACTACGTTATCGCGATACCTCCATATCTGGATCCTGAGCGAACGACATAGCTTTACTAAAGTTTAGACGTGTCGGACATGATGCATGGTTGAGCAACTTGAAATCACGTTACCGCGATACTTCCCCTTACAACTTCCCCTTACAAGTTACTTCCCCTTCCGCTCACATTGATTCAACAACCCTGAACACCTGAGCAGCCAAGAAGACGTACCTTAAGTGAGGCTTCATACCACCTCTCAATCGTTCAACGTTCAACCACCACCCGACAACGGTCAACCAACAACCATATCATAAAAAATCAACAATCGACGATCAACAATCCTTTGGCCTTAACATTCACCACGTCCACTTCACTTCACTTCACCACGATCCCCTCAGGCGTGACCTAGACCCATCCCCTTCCCTACGCTCCTAGGCACAGTGATTGCGTCAAGGTGATTGGGAGGGTCAAGAGGAAGGGTAAATTCGCGGGAGGCTGAGGAACAGGTTTCAGAACAGGTACGACGCACCATCTAACCATCAGAAAACTCATTTCGTACCCATACCTTCCTGATTCCTGATTGAATACACCTGATCCATAGGTAGGAAGACTCCGAGAGGGTAAGCATCAGAGAGAGGTAAGAAAGGGTACGGAGAGGAGAGGAAAGACCTGGCTGGAGTCTGGACCCCTTTGACAAACGCGACCTGAATTACTTCCTTACCCCTTTCGATTCCCCTTTCCCTTCCCNTTCCCTAAGTTCCCTTCCCTTCCCTACTCTCAATCTTTCCCTCGAACACTTCAATGGGGCTGATATACTCTTCCGTTTCGCGTATCCAAGGACTCCTCCTCCTCCTACTTCTAAGGGCAGGCCCTTTGAATCTCGAAATTGTGATATAGAGTAAAGTACAGAACAACCGCACCGAGTCAGTCGGGAAGTCGGGATCAAGCGTCACGTGTCAAGTAGAGCGGAGAGTAGAGAGCAGAGAGTGGAGAGTAGAGAGTATACGAGGAGAGTAGAGTAGAGACTCGAGTTACGAGTGGGTGTACATACGATATATTACAATAGACAGTTGAGTTGGCATCCGATGGATCTAGGGAAGGGTGTGCATGCGCTAGCGGACTCCAGTATTGCGTTTCCTGTCGAGAGAGTATGTCAGGAATTTTACTGTGGCGGACGTGCTCTGATGTCCACTTGATCACTACTCTACTCTAGTCCTAGTTAGAGCTTTCGTGGTACCATGACATCACGGAAAGATTTCCCGATTCCATCAACTAGTCACTGTCCTCACTAATTGCCATTGATTCACGTCCTCTAGCACTTCAAGCTTCAGTGATAACACTTGGCGATGATGCATCAACGCGTGATGATATAGTAGATAGAGTATGATCAGCTGGCCAACTGCGGAAACTGACGATGAGCGGTGACGGTGGCTGAACTTATCTGTTCCCCTCGTTGAACATGTAAGGTTGATTGATCGTTCCTGAGCGGATAGGAGGATGGAGGGATCGTCAAGGGGTGCTACCAATCATCGGCCTAAATGGTCGAGCTCAAGTTCAGCCACATGGACAAGTTGAGGTTAGCAGCGGCATCGGTGTCGATTCAAACGTTATTGTCGTATCCAATTGTTAGTAGCTACATTGGTAAACTAGTCTCTGACAAACGTAAATGCGGTTCCACTAGCGTTGTACTATATATTTAGAGCATGAACACAAATTTAAACCCCTGCACTCACTGGACGGTGTTCATTCATTCAGAGCGCCGGCCGCATGTAGACAGGACAAAAAAATCACCTTCATGCAGTCATCGATTCATCCCAGTCCGTTGTATTCGATTTCCTTCAAGCTCCGGATAGAGAAACTAAGAAACTACATACCCATATCGTCAAATCCCTTGTCCTTTATGATCGTTGATTGTTGATCACTGAAGCTTTGAGCGAATGATTACTTGTCGTACAGGGTAAGAGAAATCCCATCTTCAGACCTCGATACATGAGCGGCGTGAAAGGATAGCGTTCGTTGAAGTATAGCGCCTGACGTTGAGCGACTGGTCGGTGATGATGATGATCCCGCGAGTAAGCTCCAGGTCGCAGGACCCAAGCAGTCGACTGTTTGCGTTGCGTCCGTGAAAGAGCTGGAGCGCTGAGTACTCGACTCCTAAGACGCTCCTAAGCACCTCGGAAACCCCTTTCTCTTTTTCCTCCGTTTTCTTTANGCCTCTCTTTTCTTCCGTTCCGACTCCGATGTACACTCTCCATGTTCCTCCACGACGACATGCCTACTTCTTCATTCATCCGAAGGCCCGGTCGACCCATCAAGGAGTTTCTTTGTAAACCTATGGGATGTCGATATCTGCGCTCTACCTACACCAACACCCATACCCCAGGTAGACGTTTACGAGACGTTTAACTCAAAAGTTACGGCCTCCAGTCACCAGTGTCCACCCTATTCTACATGGTTTCGGCGTCATCTTCAAACCTGACCGAGAGCCCGAAGGACCGAGAAAGGAGGGATGAATAGATGAGGACTTGGTCGCCTGACCACTTGTCACCTGTAAGCTTGGAACCTCGGGTCGGGGAAGACTTGGGCGTAGCGCTCACACGACCTTACGACCTTGCGATTTCTCGGAACATCACACTCTGACTCTTGAGCTGATTGCGCGTATAACTCACTCACACGACATACGACACACGAGACACTAAGCACCACATTCCCCACCCACTACAACCATGTCCACCAATACCACCAACACATCCAATACCTCTCCTTCCAACACATCTTCCCTCACACAACACTCATCTTCTTCCCACCCAAATTCAAACCGATCAGAAAGCGAAGATGTAGAAGGTGAAGAGGAAGTCGACATCCTCATCCTCGGCGGCGGCTGGACATCCACATTCCTCATCCCACTGTGCGAAGCTCGAGGCGTGCGGTACGCTGTTACCTCGAGGACAGGACGATCGGGGACGATCAAGTTTGAGTTTGATCAGACTTTGGATTTGGGGGTGGGGGAGGTTGCTGATCGTGATAGAAGTGGTGGGGTTGAGGACGATCGGGATGGAAATAGCATCGCTGATAAAAATGGTGGTGGAAGTGGTGGGGACGAACGTGGGGTTGGGAATAGTGAGCCTCGGGATCCAAGGACCGACGCGAACGCGGATATAGATGCACAAGTTGTCATTGAGACTCAGAGAGATTCAGAAGAGGTTGACGCAGATCCCGAAGGATTCCACCGTCTCCCCAAAGCCCAGACTGTGCTCATCACCTTCCCGATTACGAAACCTGGTGCCGTCGGGAGGTTGGTGAGGATGTACGTTGGGCGTCGTTCGATGCGGCATACATCTACGAATACGAGGGATGGTAAAGAGGAGGGGGAAAGCGTAGGAGAGGTGGAGGAAGAGGTGAATTTCATACNAACTCGGGACGACGAGTATCTGGAACGTAAGTCCGTCCTTCCTCTTCCCTCTTCTCCTCCTCGCCCTCTCTCTTCTCCTCCTCGGACCACCCCAATCCCCACCGATCAACCCAACCTCTCGGACCATACCCACCAACCCATCCACCCCCAAAACACAAAACACAAACTGACATCCCTTTCATTTTCCATCTTACCTTAGGGCGTGTCAAAGAACCACATCGTCGCAGAGAAGCACGTCACACACGATTGGTACGACAGACATTCCCCGTATACGCGGACGGATCGAGCAGGGTCCGAGGAGGAGTTGCTTGCGCTGGATGATACCTTCCTCACACCACATGCAAACATCCCGACGGGTACGCGAACACGAATACGCACGACCGTGTTGAACCTCTCGGGTCTATGGGGCGGGACGCGCGATCCTAGACATTGGGTCGAGAGGATCGCCCCGTCCAAGGAGGTTTTGCGGAACAAGGTGTGTTTGCTTTGCCTCTGCTCCCAACTCGAATGGCAATGCTGACAAGTGTTCATACGTTTGACAGGGAAGTATACATATGATCCACGGATCCGACCTTGCGCGTGCTATACTAGCCGTACACGCCGCTTACACCACACCCTCTCCCTCCTCCTCAGGTTCAAGTTCGACGAGTTCGCGGGGCGAATGGAGAGCAGGCGGGGAGAGGTGGTTGCTCACTGATGGGCGGGTGTACGATTGGTGGGATCTTATCGCGGCTTGGGGGTCTCCTACCACTACCTCTACCACCTCTACCACCTCTTCCCCTCCAAATTCTTCCCGATCAAACCCCACCTCTCCTCCTCCATCACAATCAAATCCCCCACCGAATCGAATCCAATGGACCTTCGAACTGATGACCGAATCCACACCGGTTGTGAGGGCGCTCCCGAGGAACGTAGAGTTGTTGGGGAGGTGTTTGGATTCGAGGGAGTTTTGGGGTGTTTTTGGGGTGTGCCCGGAGAGGGGGAGGTTGGAGTTGGTTGGTGGGGAGGTGTGAGGATGAGGTGAGGATGATTTGAGGA